>BMAV01022816.1:0-208880 GCA_019973955.1 Trichonephila inaurata madagascariensis
GTATTGCCATTGTGTGGACCCTGGGGAATAAAGTTCCTTCACTTGGAACGAAATTTGGAAAAGGCAGTTAAGTATCAAACGCTTAAATTCGTACTAGTTTTCTTATAAGTTATTGGTAGTGGCAGCTCTGCTAAGAAGCGAAAACGCAATTTTGATTTACTCCAAATGTCTTGTTAAATGCATTGTCAAAATAAAGTCACAAAAATTACGTGGTAATTCATAGTTTTAGTAAACTTATTCGTTGTAAATACTGTGGAGCAGAGGTGCTTAAAGTTGTTTAATTGGCGCAACCCTTCTATGTATACAACCCCCTGCATTACGAACCCTAAAGTTTTAAACACTGGCATAGGTTCTTTTATTAGTCCTCTATATAAAAATTTGTGCGTGGCACATTTTTTGCATATAATAATGCCACAAAGGGCTTCATTTTCTTCTAAAAGTGGAATTCAAACTATTTTTATAATTTGTGTTTCATGGTTATATAGGAAAGGACTAGAATGTCTTGTTTTATTAGAGGAATGCAAAAATTTGTTTTGTACTCTATTCGATTAATATATTTTTGTTTCTGTATGTCAAAGATTTTACATCAAGAATATGATAAAAATTGTGATATATAAAAAATTATGAAGATAATGACCACTATTTTGAACAAAACATTTAAATAACTATTTACATTTCTTTTACATTGCTAACTGGACCTGATGGTGTTTATATTCGAAAATGATTCATGTTCCTTCACTTGGAATGTGAAATTTCTTGAAGGAGGAAAAGTAGGGAATGTTTAAAATTAAAATAGTTTCCCTGCTACACGTTATGGGTATTAGCAAGCATCGGTAAGACGCAGAAACGAAATTCGGATTTACCCAAAGTGTTCTTTTATATACCTAATTAAAATAAAGGTATTGTGCTTAAAACTGAAAATACTTTTAATAAGAGCAGAGAAAACATTTATTTCAATTTAATCTACGTCGGCCTAGTGACCAAGGCTACGTACTCATGGCTGGAATGTCATGAGTTTGAGTGTAATGTTACTTAAGACCTGTCTAGTAAATGAGTAGGCCAGATAAATCGACAGGCCTCAATCCCATAGATTATGCTTTTTACACTCTGTGGAGAACAATTGCAACTCGCAACCTCCCTCCTAGAAGGAATGCAAAAAAAGCGTTACTGAAAGAATGGGACCAATTGCCCAGGATTTCCTAAACTCCCTTTTATCCTGAATAAAATCACCTGTATATCTATAAGAGGAGTACTCCACTGTATAGCCCCTGGGAACGCAGTTATTTGAAACTGTTCTGCAAATGCAGTTTCATACTTTCGGAATCTCATAAGTCAGTGTTTCTCAAACTGTGGGACGCGCCCCCTATGGGGGCAAGCTCACCTTAAAAGGGGTGCGAGCATATTGAAAAGTTGAAAACAAAAGATTATTTAAAAATTATTAATTTACTGAAAGTAAACAAAATACATTCTAACGTAATAAAGAATAAAATACACATTTACACTGATATAATACACTTATAAATGTATTAGTACGGCACAATGTATTTGATAATTAATCAAATAAGACTAAGTTAGAAACAAGTTTAATAATTACTGGTGATCCCATGGGTTTCTCATTTATAAAATTATATACAAAATTGAATTTTATTCTTTTTAATTTTTACCGTTTATATATAATTAATAATTTAACTGCCGATTAAAAATTCACAATTAGTTCCCCAAACCACCGTTTTCCATGCAGATGCGCGTATGTGGTGTAATGGGGGAGAAAAGAAATGAATAAGCAAAAGTTCTGAAATAAGTAAATCCTTCGTAAACACTGTCAATGTCATTTCATTTGCATTCCAAAGCCTTCGGAATAATTTTGCGGATAGCAGTACTCAAAAAAGATCGGAAACACGTATATATACGTTCGGGGTAATTAACGCATTGGCTGAGCGAAACGTCTATATATGCCTGTGGCATTTAAAAGGTTAAAGTCGTATTGTAGCCTTAGCGTCAAAGTATAGCATTATTGAATTCAAGCAGGTTATTGTATGAGAGGGGGGAGCGCGATGAAAATTATGGTTGAATATTGGGTCGCGAAGATTGAAAGTTGAGAAGCATTGTTATAGATGATAACGAGCATACATATCGCGTTTTGTTAACCAATATTTGGAATGGTAAGCACTGCTTTGAATGGAATGGTTATCACGTTCACCCAAATTTAATCCTAAATAAAATGTCTCGTACATCCTCGAGCGATGTATTTCTGCTCTGTGGAATCCTCTTTGGAAAAATTAAGACTTGAAAACCTGTCATTTTTAAGATGCGTCACAGGTCCCACAAAGCATGATTGATGATCTGATTGCAGGCATGGATCATTGCTGTCTAACCTGCAACTCCAGTGGAGGTGGCCACTAACTGTACTGATAATTTTTTTGCAAATACATTTTTGGACAAATTAAGGATATTACTTTGTTTATGATGCTTATTAGAAGACTATATAATTCCTGCCTTCATCTCTAATTAACGAGAGTTTGATCTCTTTTACTGATCATAAATGTGAAGATATATTACTGCTTTTTGATAAATTGTTTTCATTTTACTAACATTTTTCTGAAACAGTATATACTATATTGGATGATTTGATTCTTAAGCTTTAATGATTGCCACGCTATTTGCAAAAATACTGTGGCATCTTCTGTTACCTCGTTAATGAAAGGGAGATTTTTCTGGAATTATGTACTTTCAGAAAAAGTTGAATACATTCTTGTTCTTAATTATTTTGTAAATTTCCCTCAATTTTTTAATAAATGATTATACAGGGGATCCATAAAGAAGTATATCTTTTCAATGTACTATAAGTCAAGAACAATTTAAGATGTTATATGTTATTCATAAGAAAACTGTATAGGAATATTTTTTTTTGCCAGATAAAGTCAAAAATGTGTTCTACGAGTGAACTTTCATTAACACATATAGGGATGGTAATCCATTTCCAAACCAAAGTTTCTTAAGTTATCTGAAAGAAATTCATCGATGTTAACTTAATACTTTCTTCCAACTCCGCTAAATCAACAGAAAAGAGACGAAAAATGCCTTGTCTTTTACACATCCTACAGAAGGAAATTACAAGATGTTAATTCAGAACTCATTGGGTTTGTAGCATGTTGTAGTATACCGCTTATCCTATACATCAGTAACCGTTGGAAAGTCTGATATATATGTGAACCTTTGTGGGATGCTCCATCCATTCGAAGAATAAGTTGACAACAATTTTCTCGGGAAAAAGAAGGTGCAGAACACTTTCCTTCTGGACTTTAAACATTTATCTTAAGGAAATTTCTCACAAGTTGGACTGTAGCTATTGCCTGCGTCATTTCCGTCAGGGACGAACACAAACTTCAACAGTACGTCTACCTTATGGTTCGCTGAAGTGATGCTCGTCCTTGATTATTACTGTTTTACAACATCAGAAAAGTGTATAATTCTTTATGAATCGCTTTGTATAAATAAATGTTAAAATTTGCTTTGCTTCATTTTTATTTTTGTTTTGCTTTGTGTTCAAAATGTTCTTTTAGTCCTTGTTCTTCGTTTTACGATATAAATATAATAACAATTTGAAAAATAGGGATAAAATCGTCGTTAAAATACTAACAAAAATTATTTAAGTATTTGAATCGAACATAAGGGTTTTAACCAGAAAACTAAATTAAAATATAATAAATATCTAAAAAATGATCGGCTTGCCAAGATTTCAAGTGTTTTCAAAAATATTATCTTTTAAAAATGTTCATTTAAAAAAAGTTCGGTTACAAAAAGTTAAAAATGTAAACAATAGATCCTTAAGAAAATTTATTTCTTTAAAGAAAAGATAATTTTCTGGAAAAAAGGTTATATATTTTTCACAAAATTCATTATTCGAAATAAGAATATAAAAACTGACGTTAAAACAGATTGCCAACGAAACTGTAGAGCAACTGTGGAATACTAAAACCATTATTTGTTCAACGTTGGAGAAGTGTCAAGCTTTCAACAATACAGCTTTGAGTGAAAAAGCTATTTCTACGACTTAAGAATATCCGAAGAAAAGTCAGAAATATAAAGAAATACACTTAAGGATTTTAAAATTAAAAATGATATTAATGTCAAATATTTCTTTAGGATTTACATTCTACATAAAAATGTTATTACAAAAGTCACATAGAAAACGCATAGGAAAGAACTGTAAAAAACAAATTTAAATAGTATTTTTTTAATGTAATAGATATAAATTGCATCTACGTTTTTAAAATTTGGCGTATTCTATGCAAACTCAAAGATAAATGTATCTCTCACTGTATATATAAAAAAATTGTGATTTGTAATAAATTTGTTTGTACATAAGGTTATGCAAAGTCAGCGAACTTTGCACTCTAACTGCGGGCTTAAGAACGATATCAAGTTGGCCATTTTTTCAAAATGGTTAATTTGACATTTTCTTCGGCACTATTTGATGAAATGTTTGGCAACACAATTCAGGATTTACACTAGGACTTCAAATACTATTTTAGTCAAAATCCTTCATGATAGAGAAAAAGAAAGGGGCATCAATATATGACCTTTTTTAATAGCTGAAGTGCAAAGCCACCCACTACTTGGCGCGATTTATTTTTTACGCATTTCATGCGATTTACAAATGCGTCTATTAAGTTAACCCTCTGGCCAGAACATCATTTTTTTACATTAGGGACTGTTTAAAATGTCCTTATAACTCATGAAATTCAGTATGGCTCAAATAAGATGTGTGAGGTTAAATCAAGTACAATAATATATCTGTATCGCTAGAATTGTGACTAATATTTTACGAAAACTGATTAAAAATTTTTATATTCATTTAAAAGTAATTAAAAATAATAATCCCAAGCAAAAAAACTATAAGAATAACCGTTATGATATACGGTGATATATAAAAAAAAATCGCACATATCGTGAGTTAAAAAAATCGCCAAGTACCACCACGTGATCCTTTCACTGGGTAGAGTTCAACTGAAGATGTCAAGGCAGCCTACTCCACAAATCACACCACAGCATTATCTACAGGCATTCAAAGTAAATCATGCCCATCTGAGAGACGGATGTTCCTGTCAGAGAGTTAACCAAACTTATTTTGGAGCTGTGCAGCCTAACGGTAGATAAACTTCTCCGTGTACAAATTATATAACCGTTCATATTCATTGCTCACATTGTAAAACAGCAATTTACATGCATTATGTAGTAAAATTTGTTCGTTCCTTTTTTCGCGCAAAATTCATTCTTAACTGTGCTCTTCAGTCAAGTTCATCACTGAAGCTAAATCATCCAAAACTTCATTGATAAAGATCTCAGATTTTGATAAACCTGCAACCATTGCCCTCGATTATGCAGTCCTTGAATGTTCTTCGACAGGTGAGTTTTTTGTCCATGCTGATTGTTAATAAGTCTTCGTATGATACTAAGCCTTTCTTCTCACAACAATTCCAATCAAGCCAGTCATTGCAATATTTTTCTACGACAGCTTGCAATAATCTACTATCACAACCGTATTGGCGACATTATGTGAAATGAAGCACATGGTTGCCAATTCAGCACGTTCGACACATGTAAAATCGGGGTTGCCAACTTGGTGAATTATCTTGAATGTGGTATTTTTGCGAAGAGAGTAATACATTTTTTACAGTATCACGTAAGAGTTTCTTTTTATATATAAAGATAGATTAAATAAAATATATATTGAAACAGATAAATGTCAAGTTACATTAAGGTATCCGATTACGTTCGGAACCATGATTTTAAAAAAGCGCATAAATGCCTCTACTGTATTAATATTTTGCCTGTATATAGCTTAGATCTCTGTACAGTGGCTCAACTAAATTTTTGAAAAATTCAAATTATTTTCAGAGTTACAACCATTTGAAATAATTATCGGCGTATTTTCTTAAAATTTCTCCCTTCTGTTTTCGTAAAACATGGATAAATCGATTTCCGAGTTATGCATTTCAAAAATTCTAGTTGAGCCTCTGTACAGAGGTCTCTGAGTTGAATACAGGCAAAATATTAATACAATAGAAGAATGTTTTACAAAAGGAGAATATTTGGAAAAAAAGGTTATTCTAAGTTAATTTTTTTGCCAAAATATTGTATTTAAATATTTTTTTTGTCATAATGTCTTTAAAACAATTTTATACATGTATTCTAATCTAAGTGATACTAAATATCATAAATATTATCCATTTACACGATTTTGCAAAATCACGGTTCCGAACGTTGTCGGATACCTTAAACCAAAAAACACATGTTCTCTAATAAAATACTGAAATAAAATTTTATATATATATATATTGTTTAGAATAATTTGTCTTAAGATAATTATTTAAAATTAAAATGTACTCGATAAGCCATATTTCCGTTTAATACCAGAAAATATTGAAAAGCAACATCTTTTGAGCTTGTGACATATAAACTTATATGTTCAAAAGTGAAAAATTCGTAAACTTATACAGATTTCGGATAGCTTTACACAGAAACCTAAGAATTCAAAATAAAAACTGAAACGTAGGAAATTGAAACTGCTTCTAGCAACGAAAAGATCAATATTTTGAACAAGTATTAAAGTTGCTTTCTGTTTCCTTATTCCGGCGTTCTATTTCTAATATTGATCAAAACTTTTCCGAGTGAGAGATTACTCATGCAATATATTTTTAGCTATTCGGATCTGTCCTGAATTTCGGAGGATGTGATCCATCTTCAAAGAAGGCAACTATGTCTGTTTAGGAGTTTAAAAAAGTATTTGTAGTCACACACACACAAAAAAAAATCTCACAGCACTGTAAATCCTTGACACGCTAAAATAGATTTAAAAAAAGCAGTTGGTATAAAAAAAAGGAAAAAGTATCACTATGTATAAGTAATAAGTAACATATATATTGATTTATTTCTTTTAACTTTCTGTATGAATTTGCAATAGTTCTTTTGATTAAAGAATTATATTCTCGCGAAAAGCTTAAAATAAAAAGCAAAATTTTAAAAATAGTTATTTATTTGATTGATGAATGTCTTAACGGACATTTAACTTTTTATTCGAAAGAAGTATTCAAACTCTTTGCAAAATAAGCGGGAATAAAATTCATTCAACATAAAATATTTCTTTTTTATTTGGTATAACTATTAATGGAACTTTTTTTTATTCCCCCATAATACACAAAACTCTCGTAAAAAAATAATAATTAGATATACGTAATAATTTCTTTCGCATATTCTCCCTAGCTTCTAACAGTACTAGCATTGTTTACAATGTTTCCTATGTCTTCGCTCTTTAAAAATGACAGTTTTAGTAAGTCTTCCGTGAAAGGGAACAGAATTGCTCTACAAAGCAGGAATATTTCGCTTATATAGTGCAGTTTTTTCTTAAAGTGGACCTCGCACTTTGTGCGGTCAGTAACTTGGCTTATAATATTTTTAGTGTTGTTATTGTTCCCCCGTGTGGAGATGTCAAAAAATAATATCAAAAAAACACCCTTAGATTCCACCAAAAGTTGCATTTGCCAACTCAGGTCGCTGTATGTAGAAAACAGAGATTTCCAAACTTGTTTGCCTCATAGACCCCTTGCTAGGTTTTTCAGTTTTGGGTAGACTCCTACTTACCTAACAATGCATTTTTGCAAATTCATCAACTGAAATGTAATTCTGACAGCTGGTGGTATAGCGCTACTTACTTTAAAAGATTTAAATTTCTAACTGCAGTGAAGGTCAGTGTATGTTAATTAATTAAATCAAAATTTAATTAATGCATAACATAACTATGTTAGTTAAATGAACTGAACAAATACTTTTAGTGGGATGGATGAATCTGGGGATTCAATAGCAAATTTTCATTATTTCGTATGTGTCTTGTCAAGTTTAACCCTAAATATTTCCTCGGTTATTTCTCGGTTGTCTAGTCTTTTCTTCTTTCTTGTTTCGTTTTGGAGTTTGGCAAACGTGCTGAAATTACACAATAGGAAAAAGAATTATAAACTTTCTCAAGATATTCCATAATTTGGGATAAATAACAGGTATATATCTTTTTGCTGACATCTGTTTCTGAACTTTACTTTAAGGGTTTCGTTATTGCCTAATTCTAGTAATTTGACATTTTTTTTTAGTTTATGAGTTGATTGGCTATTGTGATATTATCATAGTCAAAACATTATCGAACCTAATTTCAAAATCTAAAAAAGTGGACATTTAAATGTTGAACGTAGGTTAAAACGTCTTTTTCTTGGCAGATTTTCTGTGACAATTAAGAAATTGGGAAAATTCGCGTTGTCCAATATTATACTCCTTTAGCTTAAATCTTACATAAGAAACTCTGAAATGAGGTCCTCGTTTTAATAAAATTTATGCTGTCACCTTGCAACTGCAAATTAACCTAATTCAGTAAATAAATCCGATAAATAGGTAAGTCTGGTTTCCATTTGATTGAATTTCCTTTTAAATATAAAGTCAAGATCTGGTTTGATGATAGTCACAATCATAGACACCCACATTTACACCTCATGGACCCCCAAATAATTTGTTTGCTAATGTAGATCCCTTGGAGGTCAACATAGACCCCTGGGGGTCTATATAGACCACTTTGGGAATCACTGGTATAGATAATCTCTGGCAGTGAAGTTGGACCAAGCTTTAGTGCTTTTAGGATGAACGATGGGCACTTGAAGAGAAGTATTGGCGTGAGGCGGTACTGTATGTAAAATCTCTTGTTTTATCAATCTGTTTTTTCATGCCTTTGTAATGTTGGGTTTGGCAGGTGTCGTCCTTGTCACTGGATCATCGTTCAAAATTACGAGGTTCATCGCCAAAAACTCATCGAGTAATTGATAATGCAATCATTCACTCACTCTCAAGGATTTTGCATTATATATGGGAGAAAAATCGTCTGTCATTGCCTCCGGAGCGGTTTGACTTCTACCTGTTGGTGCATGGAAAACTTTTTCCCTACTATCACCCACTAGAAAACCAGTGGATGCATTCCTTTATCCACCACATGGGGACATACCACTCTAGGGGTGCAGGCTCCTATGAGGGTAGTGTTAATTGATTCACGATTATGCTGTGCAGAAAGAAAAAAAATCGTGAAAATGTTCCCTTTGAAATAATACAGCCGAAATTATTGGTTTTAATTTGTCAAGTTCATAGGTTCTCAACGTGGGCGTTTGAGGCTTTCAGGGGGCAGAAAAATTAGAGAAATTAGAGGGCGTTGAGATGGCACGGAGGGGCTTCGTCAGAACACCTAAATAGTCTAAAAAGAGTTTTAAAAAACACGCTGATTATAATCAGCGTCTTTACTAACAAAAAAGTTAAAGTTTACTAACAAAAGTAAGCTTTAATACTGGTTATCTTATATTGGTTGCATGTATTTAAATCACTTCTATAACGTGCTCGAAAATTCGCATATTTCAGGAAGTGGATCAAAAACTTAAACATTATTTTACACATTTAGAAATGCATAAAATTAAATGTTTATGTAAATTTTAATTTTTGTAGTATACGTGATGTCTAGGTCTGTGAGCAGTAGAAAAAGGCTTCATCCGCTGCTTTTTATTACGCATATTATCTAAGACATATAATTAAATATGTTAACCAGGAATTTTTAACGTGTGATTCTTTAAAGGCAGAAACTGTCATTTTTTTTTTTTTTGGAAGCAATAGTTTATTGTAAATTACTTTGTATCATCAAAACTTTCCTTCAAAAGCGTCTTTATAATAGGAAAACTAAAAATTTTATTCCACTCCTTTAAACAAAGAAGAAATTCAAGAGCATCACAATTCCAATAATAGCCTACATAAAACTAAAATATATAATATTACATATTAAATATATTTGTGGTAATAGCTATTTCAGATTTGCAAGTAAAAAAAAAATGGGGGATATAGAAAAGAATTAAATTAGAAAAATATGTTCTTTTTGTAATAGAATATTATTTTAAAATTAATTATATTGTGTGTTGATCATACATTATATATGTTCTTATTTATCTTGAGTGAGAGTGGGCGGTATCGAAATATTCAATAGAAAAATATTCAATAGGGGGTACCAGTTCAAAAAAGGTTAGGAAACTATGGTCAAGGTCAATCGAGATAATAAATAATGCGTCAAGTTTGTAGGTCTAATAACTCAAATATAGATTTCCAATTCCTAACAAACACACACACAACACCCACACACACACACTATTAGCTTACACTCACTATATATTTATTTATTTATATTCATGGAATTTTCAATCGTTAATAAAATGCATTTTAAAGCGCTCAATTGAGCTGAAATTTTATATGCATGATTATTTTGGATGACAATACAATAATTTAATTCTAATTAATAAAAATTAATTGATTAAAGCTAATTATTTCAAGAATTACAAATACAGCAAAGTTGGCATCATTTTTGGCGACCTAGCGACCCTTTTGTCAACTTGTGTCAAAACTTGAAAATGCTTTTTTCTCACGTTTTTAAGCATTCGGTTGAACAGAAATTTTATATACACGGTTGTTTTGGATGAAAATACGATACTTAAATAACAATAAATAAAAATTAATTACCACTTAATGTTGTGATTATGTCATATGTATATACATATGTATATTAATTGTAACTACGTAATAAAATTAGCTAAAATAAAATTTTTCTTTGTTGATCTAAGTAGGAATTGACTTATTTTTTTTTAATATTAATTGTTTTTATAACGTATTCTTAAATCCTTGCATTCCTCTTCCCCAAATCCGTTCTTAAATTATCTCTACTTAAAAAAAATCATGCTTCACATATTTGATGTTTTTAAGTCTTATAAATCCTCACACAAATCTTATGATGAGTAAATGCATGTGTGTGTTACTTTTTTTTCTACATAAATAAAAATGAAAATATATTATGCCAAATAGGAGGATAAGCCAAACATAAATGATTAACCCGCGGTCACTCGCCCCTGTTTTTGCTACCGTCGTTACTCGCGGGGTGTAGAGAACACCCCAAACTTTTAACACGTGAATTTAGATATGAAAATAAAATTATGTCCTTATGATACATATTTATAAAGTACAAGATGTTTTTTGTATTATACAAATAAAATTATTAAATTTATTGCATACAAATGAGACTAACATTAACTTAAACTAAACGTACAAAATTTTCGTTTTAAAGCACACAATTTTATATTTTTTCATAAACCAATATATAAACGTATATACCAGTAATAAATGTACTTTATAATTAATGAGATAATGATAGTAGAAAGTATAGAAAAATAATATTTTAATCATTTTCCAAACATTCAGAGCAGACTGTATACAAATGCTCAACTTCTCGAGGGAGTTCTCAGCCCTCCAGATAAACTTTTGAAGGTTATTACATTCGAATCATTCGAGAAAGAGGATTGCATCAGGCCTGAAGGTTCAATGATCTGAAATGTGCAGCTACAGAAAAAATCGTGGTTTTGCGCATTCTTTTTAGAATCCTGGGAGGATTTTCTTGTTGCTGGGGTGTACAGAACACCCCGCGCGAGTGATCGCGGTTTAAAATTACAAGAACTGTTGAAAAGCATTACAATAAAGGCAATCGCTTCCGACATTAGGAAATTTAAACATGATTTAGACTTCGGTTCTCTGGGTGCAACCAATGTTATGAATTTTATTCAAATGGATTTTATCAAGCTATTAATCTTCTTTCAGCACAGAAAAAGAACGAAATAACAAGTAATATTAAAAAATGATAAGTTGATTCCTACATAGATCCACAATTTTTTAGCTACTTTTTATTAACTAGTTACCATTCGTATAAATATGTATATGCATATGACAGAATCACAACATTAAGTGGTTATTAATTTTTATAATTATCATTAAAGTATCGTATTGTTGTCATCCAAAATAATCGTGTATGTAAAATTTTAGTTCAATTGAATGCTTTAAAATGTCAGAAAAATAATCTTTTAAAGTTTTGACCCAAGTCACTAGAAATGAAACCAACATAGATGTATCTGTAATTCTTTAAATATTTAGTTTCAGTAAATTCATTTTAATTAATTATAATTAAATTATCGTATTTTTACCCAAAACAATAGCGTATAGAATATTTTAGCTTAAATTATTGCTTTAAAATGTGAGAAAAAACCTTTTCAAGTTTTGGCGCAAATTGCCAAAATGGTCGCTTAGTCGCCAAAAACGATGCCAACGTGGCTGTATTTGTAATTATTTGAATAATTAGTTTTAATCAATTAATTTTTATTAATTATAATTAAATTACTGTATTGTCATCCAAAATAATCATGTATATAAAATTTCAGCTCAATTGAACGCTTTAAAATGTATTTTATTAACGATGAAAATTCCAAAAGATAAATAAATAGAGAGTTTGAGCTAATAGTAGGAATTGAAATACGTATAAATAGAAATTGGACAAATGTGTACGCAGAAAATGAAATTTTCATTGAATTAATTTTAAACAATATTTAATGCCATCGAGATAGTATATAAACTGATCGGAGGAAATGCTTCTAATGGAAAAAGTGGAACAAAGTGAAAATTGAAAAGTGATATTTTGTCTGCGAAGTAAACGAATGGAAAAAAAAGTGTGCAGTAAAATTTTTCGGTTAAAAATAATGTTTGATTTCGCTTTTTGTTACCAGTTAACATTAAGTAATGCTAAAATTGCTATATTTCTTAAAAATTTTAATCCTTTTATCATTTTTTCGTTTTAAATAACTGTACAAACATTTTTTTAAAAAATTGTTAATAATAATCTGCTTAATTTTTTATGTTTCACTTTCAAGTAGATTCATTCAAAGCAGAATTTTATGAAGTAACCAGTTAAAATCACAAAGTGGGTGCATTCGTGTAACCTGTACTGAATTCAAATCACATCCAATTTAACAATTATCCTTTAATGAAAAAGAAAGGTATAGATAATAGGATTTTTTTTTAGAAAATACAGTATTATTTAATTGTGGAAAGAAAAAAATGCTGAACTTAGAAAAGATGCATAATTTTGCACAATCGGGAATATTTTAGTATGTATTGGTGGGAATATACTCTATCACAAAATTTGTTTCTGATCAAACAGTAATGTGACTTAAAAAATTTTGTGTTTATTTTAATTATAATAATTTAGAGCTGTGGGCGCGCCCCCCTTGGAGAGAGTGGTAACTATACGAGAGGGACAAGAGCATATTGAAAAGTTGAAAACTAATGATTATTTAAAAATAATTACTAATTTACAGAAAATAAACAAAATACATTCTGACGTAATAAAAAATAGGACACATTTACACTGATATAATGTTCTTATGAACGTATCAGTACCGCAAAACGTGTTTTATAATTAGATTAGCAATGCTAAGTTCAGAACATGTATAATAAATACCAGTGACCCCATGGACGTGTCAATACAAAATTATATACAAAAATTAACACTTATCTTAATAATTTGTATGTCTTATAATTAATCCCTGGACTGCCGATTAAAAAAGTTATGCAATTCACTCCCCAATGCAGACGTTTCCCAAGTTGGCATGCGTATGGGATGTATTACGGGGAGGGAAGAAAAATATTATGCAAGCAAATCCTCTGAAATATATAAATATCTCGCAAACACAGTCAATGCCCTTTTAATTGCATTCCATCGCCTTTGGAATAATTTTAAGAATAACAGTACATAGAAAGATAGTTCTTCGGAAAGACGTATATATATATTGCGACTGATCTTTCCGCGATCTTCACACTAATCCTCTTGGGGAATCTTTGGGCTAGCCTTCGTGTTTAATTCAAAGCCATCCCTTTCAAGAAGAAACCGTGATACGTAGATTAGTTCGAATATATAAAGTCAGAGTTTTGTAATTGCAAGAAGAAGAAGCTGAGAAGCTGTTACATTCGCCACGCTGGTGAGATAGAATAAAGTTGATTTAGCAACTTAAGATTAAGGGTGGGGTTTGCCAGAGTATTGGGTTAGTGAATGGGTGTTAGTAATCTTCAGTAGATTAGGTTAAGTTAAATTGGTTACATGCGCTTGTTCCCTTAATGTGTTTATTGCTTTCTCCCTATCACTCCTAGGGCATTCACTTAAAGGTTAAACTGTTGTTGATTATTAGCTTGAGTAAAATAAATATTTTTTAGAATTGAAGTTTCCGGTTCTGCTCTTAGGTAGGCAAGGGGGTGAAGGAGTGACTTCAAGAGTAAGTCGCTCACAATACGTCCGAGGGAGATAAAGGTTTAGCTGAAAGAGCGGTTTATATAATCCGGTTGCACTAAAGAGATTCTAGACCAGTGATGGCGAACCTATGACCCGTGGGTCAGAAGCTGACCCACGCAAGCTTTTTAACTGACCCACGATTGCTAGGCAACCACTTGTTTGCTTACGCGATTTTATTTAAATTTCTAATTTGTGTGGACTATTTGTATTCCATTTGATTTTTTTCAAGCCCATTGACACAAAAGCAATTTAAATGCTGTCTATAACCTTCAGTTTGATCATTACAGTTTAAAACACTATCATAGCTAGTCCTGAGTGGACCCCGAATCCAAATTCTTTGGAGTCCCTTTTTGGTGGGCTCTCAATATTTTGCGATCTCTTCTTACACATTTTAGGACCCCTGAAGCTTGGGGGCCCGTATCATTGATACGGCGGTAGCTACACCCCTGGTTCCAAAGCTACGCAAACGACAATAAATGTATATGAAAGTATGTAGCATTTGAAATAAAGCAAAAGTATTTATAAAATATCAAAGTGTATAAGTTTGCTCACATTTAGTTTGTTGAAAAATAATCGAAACCCAAAGCAAAAAACCATATTTAAAGCACTTTCTTCGGATAAAATGCACTTTAATTAGTTATGTTTGTAGAAAGAGACTTCCATAGCACCCTTTTTTACCCAGTATAAGTCAATTGAATTTAAAGATGTTTAGAGAGAGTTTTAAAAATACTCAGTTAAAAATTTTTAAACCTAACTCTGGTGCTAATGGGCATTAGTGACCCACCGCTAGTACTAAAAAAAATATGAATAAAATTTGACCCACATCTCAAAAAGGTTCGCCATCAATGTTCTAGACGTATTGTAGTTTTAGCATCAAAGTATGGTATTATTGGATTTACACACACAATACTTATTATCGTACGTAGAGGGCGCGATGAAAATTATAATTTAATATTGTATCGCAAATATTGGTAGTTTGAGAAGCGCTGATTTAGAGAATTGTTTGATATTTTTAAATAGTAAGAGAACATTATCTTGTCAAATGGCTCAATATTTTATACGTTTCCAAACTTAAAACCGATAATAATAGTAATAACAATAATAATTAAACATTAATATTAAAATTTTCTAAAGTTTACAATCCTATGTTTAATGGAAAGTTCCATGCTGTAGAGTAAGGGTCTTCAATCTTTCACGCCTGTGGACCATATCGATAAAGTCATGAAGATCCCCGGCCATACGTGAGAGAAAAAATATTGTAATCAGATACTTTATATAAAAAGGGGGGGAATTATTTTAAAAGATTACAATTGATTCTAGATGAAAAGACGGTGTGTTACATATTTGTACATATGAAGGTCTAAAAAAAGTTAAATGGAAGTTTTAAAAATATATCCAATATACACAGAGATATTTTTAAAACCTTCATCATTTTCAGAAACTTTTATCCCAAACGGATATCAAACATATCACCGGAATGTTTTAACTCATTCATGCGATGAATTTTTGACAAAAATAATGCAATAGTAAAAAATAACGAATACAGGGATAAAGGGAAATAATTACAAATATTTTAGATAAAACTCACAAAAATATAATTATTTAGCAAAAGCTGATACATGTTAATAATATAAAAAAAATTCAAATAAAGGGTGTCCAAAGTTTAAAAAAAAAGGTGGTACACAATTTTATACCACCACGCTTCAAGCAATATGATAGTTCAGGAAACATGGCTTCTTTTCCATAGGCACAATGAAAATTTACATTTCTAATTTACAATCTAATTTACAATTCTAATTTACATTTCTAATTTACAATCTAATTCTTACAATTCTAATTTACTATTCTTTTATAGTTGGAAAATAAATAAATACACTTCTTAATCGTATACTATTATTCATCATATTTATTAAAACATTTTCAATTTTTACTAATCTAATTTTGTAAGCTTAATTTTAGTTTAGTCCTAATTTTCCTAATGTTAGATTTTAATTTAAATAATCTATTCTAAACATTATTTTAATTTACTCCTTAAGAATCTATTTTCGTATAAAGCCCCTGGTATAGAAATATTATGAGTAGTGAAATCTGTACCATCGTTAACAAAAATGAGTTACGCTGTTCTTCGTTGTTGGTAGAAAACAGGTACTTGAGTACTTCAGAGATAACTTAATAAGCTGGAAAAAGTCTCCGAGAATAATTGATCCATTTGTGTAGAGGTCATGTTACTGGGCTTCAAGTCCATAGGTCACGGGTTCTATACTTCGAGGAGGCACCACTCCTTTACGTTCATTAATCATTTCTTTTAAAGAAAAATGGAATCGATTAGAAAGTGTTATTTAAATCAATAATAATTATGCTTTATTTTAAAATTTAGCCTTATATTTACTCAAAAAGTTCCATTAATGGTCATCCTTTTTAGGACATTTGATCTTTCATAGTTTTTCTTTCCGCTTTTAATAAATTACATTTTTGTTTTAGTACAAATTTTAAGCAAATGGTTGTCACGAGAAATTGGAAAATGGTTATTAATATTCAAACTTAAAATTCCAAATCCCAACAAAGAAATTATTATTATAAAATAATAAATATGTTGGTTTCTATATATATATATATATATATATATATTACATTAGATATGTTCCCATTTCTCCATAAACATTTCTTCCGTTTGTCAACCATTATCTTAACATACAAAGTACGGAAAGAAACATTTGAAAGAACCAAATGTTGAAAGGATTCTATGATTTTGAATGGTTTCCTTATTTAATGATAGCTCACAAGGAGTAGATTTGAAATCCAGTTTATAATTTTAAATTCTAAGTATATATATATATATATAATGAATGTGAGCTTTAGCATATATGGAAGGTGATTCTAAACTACTGAGGACACAGTATCATTTATATCCACTCATACTTGGTGGCGATTTCAAGATTGATTTCTTTATAGTTGAAGGATTGTGATTAATATAATTTTTAAAATCGGAGCTTAGTTTGTATTTTGTTTCTGGTAGTATACTGGGGATGACTAGATATGGCACAACCATTGACATGACGTTTTCACTATTCTAAAATCATGTTCGAGTATCATACTTAAATTGCCACAAGCCTCTTGTCACAGTGATTAATGATGACGAGAGTATTAATGTAATTAATATTCAAAGTGATGTTAATAGTGAAGTAAACCAACCTTCATAACAAGGTATTGATGCACTATGAGTAATATCTATTTATGTAACATAATTGGTGTATATTATATATATATATATATATATATATATATATATATATATATATATTTGTGGAGTATTGTAGTAGCATTGGCCGGTGAAAGTTTTTGTCCTATTTGATTTATTGAAGACATCTTGAGAATTGAGTTTCATTTTTTATATTGAAGCACATATAGCGTAACTGGTCAGTCACTTTATATTTTACATCAATTTGTTAAAACACGTAAGCAGAGACATATAACAGAAGCGATATTTTGACAGACACAAAACAAACAAAAAGAGCTGCAGTTATTTAGCTTCATTCATGATGACAGCAAGCAGACAAAGTAAGAGCGATTGCACAAGATTTTTGCTTTTAAACCAGCAGTGCAAGTGCGTGACTAATACTTAATAGTAGTTCTGATTGGATAGAATGGGCGGGACAGGGATTTCGGACTAGCCGATTACGATTAAGATTACAATGTAATTTTTAAACTAAAGAATTAAAGTTATTTTAAATATTAGTACAACGAGTTAAAATAAAAAGATACTAGAGGTAATTTTTACATTTCCTCTCTCGTAAGACGCGTGTGTGCGCCAGGGCCCTTGACACAGACCCGTATCTTACAGAGATATTAAATTTAAAATTTTGAATAAAATTATTATTAATTTTAAAAATTTCCAGCACTTGCCGGTAATGACATATATAGCATGATCTTCAACACAGAAATTAGATAATAGAAACATATAAAAACAAAGATATACTTTTAAATTGTAAAATATGGGTAACCATAAATAACATTCAAAACATAAGATTCAAAATGTAGTAAAAATCAAAAAGTATTGCTCAAAAATGTTCACATTTTCTGAGTAGCTGATGTAATAATGATCACACCACTAAACGTTATATGATAAAAATACACAATATCAAAATTAAAAACAAGAAACACTTGAAATGGAATGGAAATAAGATTCAAAATAACTGTAGCCGAAAATATCAAAATATCATCAGTGAAAGCATCATGGAAACATCTAAGTGTGTTTCAAAAATTAAAAAAAAATTGACTTCTTCGTCTAAAAGTAAACTTACCGTTTAATCCGGCGTATAACGCGCACTTTGAACACAAAAATGAAATAGAAATATAAGGGTGCGCGTTATACGCCGGGTATAAAAACGATAGCTTTAAAAATAACAAAAGAAATGAGCGTAAGAAAAAAATTACTTTTACATATATAGAAAAATACTGTTTATTTATTAGAAATGATATACCTTTTGAACTAAGAGTTCTAGTTCTAGAACTATACTATTACTTCACAAAAGTTTGTCATATTATCTCGAATAAATTACTACAAAACATAATAACGTTGTATACTAACATTTCAGATTTCTTATTGAAAAGTGGGGTGCGCATTATACGCCGAATATACTTGAAAATTAAAAATGCAGCCTGAAAGTATGGGTGCACATTTATACACCGGTGCGCGTTATACGCCGGATTTTACGGTAATAATCTGAGACTATTAAGGAAGGGAATTTAATTCAGTCTCTTCCTTCTTTCCGTCCAAGAGCATACACTTCTCCAAAACTGAAATAGTATACCGACATGAAAACAGGAAAAAATCCGAAATGGATTGGAAGATGGACAAATGTTTCGCATATTATAAGATCTCTAATCATTTCTTATTGTGATATTTCACACAACAGTAAAAAAAAAAAAATATCTCAAAAGTGAAAAGGGGTCTACCTAAAAGGGATAAAAGGACAATGAATTCACTTTGTGTAGGTGTGTGTATGTGTTTTTAATTTTAGTGTAATTATCATTATATTTTCATGACTTAATTTCAATTCTTCAGGAGGATAATAAGTTTTCAATTTTGAAACGTGGACAATTTTAGTATTTTTTTTAGTTAACGCGTTATGCTTAGTAATTTCATAATTGACATCTGACAGCTTTTTCACTATTTCGTAGGGACCTGGAAAAATTGGGGATGATTTTCTTCGATTTGGATAATTGAATTCTTCATAAATTACAATGTCACTCGGTTCAAAAGGGAAATCAATGAAACGTGCATCATATTTAATTTTGTCTGTCTCATGGTATCTCTCTTGCTAATCTTCTGGCTTCTTCAACTGGAGGGTAAACTTGATTTTGAGCTAATGGAAGTGTATATGGTAAAGTGCAAAATAACAAATATGCAGGAGGGAATTTTGTGACTGAAGGAGGTGTTAAGTTACAATCATTGATTACTTGTTCTAAATATTTGGTCCAAGTAATTTTGGTAGGAGAGGAATTTACACTATACATCTTAATTTAGTTATAATAGACTGATTTACACGTTCACATTTACCATTTGTCTGGGGATGATGAGAAGTAGTTAATAACTGTTTAACGTTATAATTTCTTAAACTGCGTTTGAATCAAGATGAGGTAAAAGCACCATTTCTATCAGTTAACAGTTTAATAGATATTTTAATTTGGAACAATTGTTTTAAACAATTCGCATTTGTTTCTGTTGTTTTACTTTTAGAAGCAAAAGCCCAAACATAAATGGGTTGCATGATCAATTATTAAGAGGAGAATTTTTTTTAGTAGAATTATAATGATTTTTTTATCTTTCAACAGTATCAACAGAGATATACTCAAAAGGTTGATCTGTGGGGAACAGTCTGTAAAAGACCAAATCTTTTTTGCCTTTTCTTTTTGTTTAAATGACATACATTACAATGTTTAGCAAATTTTGCAATATCTAAGTTAATGTGAGGCCAATAATATTGAGGAGTAATTAAATTTATCATTTTTTGAGTACCAGGTGTCCAAATTGTTCATGGGCATTTTGCAAAACTTTTCTTCTTAATGAAAAAGGTACAACAATTTTAAACAGATTTTGCTTTTTAAGAAGAAAGACATCATCAAATTTCTTATATTTAGGATCATTTACAATATCTAATTTTTTTATGGGTTTTTATCTCATTTAATTCAAATAAATGTACAGACTGTTGGATATATTGAGCAATAGAGGATGTCTTGATAACATGTCAGCCTCAGCATTATTAGTCCCTTTTAAATATTTTACTTAATAATCAAACATGCCTAATTTTGAAGACCAACGAAAAAATCTACTCCTTAAATTTTTCACATTTTTAAGCCAAACAAGAGCAGCATAATCAGTGTGGATTGTGAATTTTTTACCATGTAAATAATAATAAAACTTATCAAGAGCATCTACAATGGCCAAACATTCCAATTCTGTGATACAATCACGTAATACGATTCATAATCACGTAAAGTTCTAGAATGATAAGATACTGGGTGAAGAGTACCAGAATTATCACGTTATTTCAAAATAGCTCCAATACTGTTCAGCGAGGCATCACAGAAAACATGAAGAGGTAATTCAGGATCATATAATTGTAATACAGATTTAGTTACTAATTTAATTTTTAACAAGTCAAATATTGTTTGGCATTCAGCAGTCCAATCCCATTGTTTGTCTTTCTTTAGTAGTTGATTTAAAGGTTCTCTATATTTGGCATAGGAATCAAGGAATTTGTCATAAACATTTACAGAACCAAGGAAACTTTGAAGTTGTTTAACATTTTTGGGAGGTTATAATTTTTTAATAGCTTCAATATCTTGATTATCAAGGGTAATGCAGCCTTCTTTAATTTCATAGCCTAAAAAGTTTATCTTATTTTTTTGCAAAAACACATTTTGAAAATTTTAATTTAATGTTTTCTTCCTCACAAATTTGAAATATTTTTCTTAAATGAGCATAATGCTCCTCCAAAGAATTTGAAAATTAACTTTATTATCAAAATAGTGGCAAGCAAAATTTGAACATTCATGTTTAGTTAAAATTTTACGAATAGTACGATTAAAAATTGCTGGGGCATTTCTAAAACCAAAAGGAAGAACTTGAAATTCATTAAAACCTTTAGTTGTAATAAAAGCTAATTTTTCTTTATATTTATCATGCAAAGGAATGTGCCAGTAGCCAATGGTCAGATCAAGCGTAGAAAAAAATTTAGCACTATTAAATTAATCTAGCAAAGAGTCTGTTAGAGGTAATGGATCTGCATTAGTTTTCAAATTGCATTAAGTTTTCTATAGTCAATATATAATCTGTTTTTTTGTTTTTCATCTCTCTTATAAGCTAAAGTAACAGGGGGAGAATAACAACTATTGAATTCTTTAATTAAACCTGCAGCGAATAAATTTTGTATTTGTTTATTAATCTCAGCTTCTAAAGTGGCTGAAGTTATATAAGCTCACTGAGAAATTGGGAGGTCTGATGTTAAACTAATTCTAGGGGGATCCATACCTTTTTTACCTACATCATATTTATTTTTTGAAAAAAACATGAGAGTTTTCTGAAAGAAGTTGTATAAATTTAGGAGATAGTTCTTTAACAGTCAGAGGTGAGAAAACTTCCTCTGAGGTATTTACTAACTCTTCCTGTATATGTAATGAAATTTGTTTAGTGAGTGGATGCTGATTATTTACAATGAGTTATCCATTTTGTATTAATTGGTTATGTTCACAATCAATAACAAATTTATATTGACTACATTCTGATAGCCCTAGAATAATATAAGGTAGACTATTATTAATTATATACAGATTTATATGTTTCTCTCTACCTGTCGAATTGTTAAGTATGCTTTGCATAATTTGTTTAGTTGAAAATTGCCTTAGGCTTGGTTAAAATGTACAGGTCTGGTTGATTTTTTTTAGTAATGTATGTTTATTTACAATATCTGCAGAAATTAAAGATAGAGTGGATCCAGTATCAATAAAAATACTTACATTGTTCTGTTTAGGTAAATTGTCCAAGTTAGCTAGGCTTGGTAATAATGAGATGTGTCCGGACATTTGTAATTGTCAGTATGCTTTGCCAGAGACCTCAGTAAAGGGGAGTTGCCTCTGATTCGGAATTTGTTAACTGCTAACAGAGTTTTCTGAGCTCTGAGAAACAGTGTTAGTAGCCAAAGATGAGTCACAAGTAAATGGGGTTTCTCAATTGATGTTGATTAAAAGGACATTGTAGTTTCCATTTGTAAGCATTGGGAATTCCTTGTTGTGTACAAATACTACATGGATATGGTGGCAGTCCATGTTGAAAATGGGTGTGGTGGTTGGGTCTCAATCCTCGATTGTTAAAGTTATGAGCATGCTGGTTTCGGAGATGTTGTGATTCTATTAAAATTTTGAAAGTTGGGTTGAAAAGAGTGGCGATTTTGAGGTACAAAAGTATTTTGTCTTGGTTGAATGGGCACATTTTGTCTAAAAGTATTTTGTTCAGGTTTAGGGGCTTGTGTTTTCATTAAGCTTGTAGCTACCATGATCCATTCTGTGGGTGAGGTAGGGGGATTTATTGTCATTAATTGTTTAATATTGGTGGGCATTTCCTCAGTAAGTCCTTCCAAAATGAATGTAGAAGATAGACTTAATTGTCTACCATAATTTAGTTTTTGATGAAAATATTGCACTTAATTATCTTTTAATTGGAGCTGTGAGAAATCAGCTAAACTTACAACATTAGGTTTTAAAAAAATTTCAATAAGAAGCGTGCGAACAAAGTTCTCTAAAATTTGAAATATTAAGGCAAGAATTAATGTAATGGTTTAATGCAGACCCTTTTAGATATTTTGATATGTTTACAATTTTCCAATTATCATCTTTATTACTGATTGTACATGCTTTATTGAAATAATCTAACCAATCTTCTATCATCATTCCATTTTCAGAATCAAAAGGGACTATATATGGTTCATTAGGAGTTTGGTTGGTAGTACTTATTACAGCCAAATTTGTTTGCTTATTATTCGCCATTTTAAAACCACAGATCTGAGAATCATACATAAATGAAAAATTCTAATTTAACTTAAAAATTTGAAGTACCAAAAAAAAAATACCAAAATATAAAATTGAAATTTCAACAAAAATCAAAACATTTGCAGCTATTAATTATTAAAACTCAAATATCGAACATTGAAGTATTTAAATTTCTTATTTCAATATATATTGTTTTATCATAATTAGAAACATGTAATGCAACACTATTAAAAATATGTCAAATAATTTTTCATGAAATGCTAAGCATAAAAATATCAAAGATTAGAATCACTTTTTAAAAGAATCATACGTATAAAATTTTCAATATAAGTGATTTTGAAAATATCTTAACGTATAAAATACATTTTAAAATAAATCACCAAAACCACAGGGATCCCCACCTTGAGAGAAAACAAAACGAAAACCCTCCCAGCGAGCTCAGCATTCACTTTCACTTAGTAACGCACATTTAAAAAATTTTCACTTTTCTGTTGACGGTTGCACTTTTCGACGAAACACGAACCAGTTATAGGCTTTTTCACAACACTTTTTGGATGAATTTGATGAAAACGAAGCCGTCTCGCACAAACTTGAACGGGGATTTCCTCCTGCTTAATGAAGTAGTTGAAAACATCAGGAATTTTTGTAAACGGATAAAGGGTTTTTCCTTTGTCGTCGCTGGGAGCGCACACTTTATTTCTAATTTGCATGCAATCTTTATGACACAGTCCAAAAAGTATGTAACTTTGCAATTGTTATTGTGAAAAAAAATGTGTGTGAAATAGTATTCTTAAATTTTAAGACGTTCTCTCGCCTAAATTTTCTTTTTATTATACATTTCAAATATTATATATAGTAGGTACTATAAAAGGTATCCAAACACAGTCACAAAACCATGTAATGATTAAGTTTGGAATGTCTGGATACCTAGAAATAAAAAGCTTAAATTATGATATTTATATTTAGATGTAAAATATAAGAACACGAAGTGGTTGCATTGATTTTAGAAAGAAAAAAAGAAACGAAAAGTTATGATTAATTTTAAAATAAGCAAAACATTACATTGTTTTAAAATGTGATTTAAATTTATTCCACAAAGGTGTTTAAATAAACATGGTTTATCACACAACAATTTGCTTTTTCGCTTAGTAACACCTCTATCCGCATCCTTCCAATTAACAAATCCTCTGAGAAAACTTAAGCCCTCAAACACTTTTTATTTACAACCAACCTCGGTAACTTAAATATATGCGTATATACATTTTTTCTCTTCAAATCCCCATAATACATACATCACTTACGCACGCCTACTTGGAAAACGGTGTCATACGGGAGTGAATCGCGTAACTTTTAATCGGCAGTCAAGGGAGTAATTATATACCGTACAAAAATTATCAAGATAAGTGTTGATTTCTGTATATAATTTTGTATATGACAAGTCCATGGGGCCACTGGTATTTATTATACATGTTCTTGACTTAGCATTGCTAAATTTATTATAAAATACGTTGTGCGGTACTGATTCATTCAGAAGAGCATTATATCAGTGAAAATGTTTCCTATTTTTTATTATGTCAGAATATATTTTGCTTGTTTATTTTCTGTAAATAATTTTCTTAAATAATCTTTAGTTTTTGACTTTTCAATATGCTTGTGCCCCTCTCGTAGAGTTACCACGCCTCCCCCTCCCTCCCAGCTGGATAAATGCTTCTTTAAATCATTATAATTAAAATGTGCACAAAAATGTGTAAGTCGGATTACTGTTTGATCAGAAAATATTTTTGAGATTGAGTTTATTCCACCAGTTAGTACTAAATTATCCCCGATTATTAACGTGAATATCTAAATTAGGTCTTCTACGTATAGTCTAGACTTTTAAGCTAGTGAGAAAAAGTGATGGAGAGAGTATAGATTATTGGCTAATAAGATATTAATCAAAATTAGAGTTAACTCAAATATTTGAGGACAAGGAGGTTGAGTGATTCGACAACGTTCGGAACTTCATGATTTTAAAAGCGTACAATGGTTTTTAGAGATGGTGTCACTTGTATTGGGATGTATGCATAAAATGTTTTAAGGACATTTTGACAAAACAAATTATTTAAATGAGTATTTTCGGCAAAAATTAACTAACTTCGCGAATAACCTGTATTAAAATGTAAATTTTGTGGAAAATGCTTATTATAAGGCAATAGTTTGCTTCAAATATAGCTCAGGACCTCTCTGGCTGAGGCTCAACTATGATTTTTTAAAATCACATTTTCAGAGTTACAAACCCATTGAAATAATTTTCGGCGTTTTTCTTAAAAATTTCTCCCCCTCTGTTGTCGCACACGGATGAAAAACCCACTTCTAAGTTTTTTTATTTCAAACATTCTAGTTGAGCCTCTGCACAGAGTTCTGAGCTATTTACGGGCAAAATATTATTTTAATTGCTGCATTTTTCACAAACGGAGACTATTTTGAAATTGTTCATTCTATGTTCATTTTTTGTCAAAATAGTGTACTTAAATATTTTTTTTTGTAATACTATTCTTAAAACAATTTTATATACATTTTCTAATCTAAGTGACACTAAATATCATAAATATTTTCCATTTATACGCTTTTCCAAATTTATGGTTCCGAACGTAGTCGGATTACCTTAAAGTGGCTATTGGTCACTAGACATTAAATAGAGATTAGATAACTAGAAAGATAGTGTATTCCAACCTGTGAAGTAAGCGCATTGGTACTTAACGCCTTCTCATACTTCACGTACCTCGTTATTTATCTGCGTATTGCTTCAATTGGGCGCATCTCTTGTTTTAGATTGCTTGAACTTTTGTTGTTGATTGTGTGACAAATAAATTGAATAATTTTGGATGTGGCTAGTCTTCCTTCTCCTCCTCCCACATCTCTATGCGTTGATAAAAAAACCTCACTGTTTTTTTTAAATCAAACAAAACAAATGAAGAGTAATTTTTCTCAAAGATTTTTGCCTCTAGTTTATTTTATACAGATTTATTCAAAAGAAATATAAAACTTCGCTATTCCAATTTTAAAGCAAATTATGCAGTATTATACGAAACCAAAACTTTTTTTACCAAAATAAGGTTTTGTAATAAACCGATATAGTAAAACAAAAAACAAAAAAACTTACTAAAAACACAAACCAGAAGAAAATGGAAAGATAATTGGATGATTATTTATTATAATGCCCTGATTGTAACTGTAGGATTGTGTACATAAATTATCTTCGTAAATTCAATCTACATCAGCGAATAAAACAAAAGTTTAAAATAATTTAAACCAACGAAAGTTTCCGTTTATTTTCACTGATTTAAGACAAAAAAAAGTGTAGAATCGTTTATTACAAATTCACAGAATCTCTTTGAAGTCTTTCTATATTAGTTTAAAGCAGGGGTAATTAACCTTTTTTTCCCGCCAGACCATGTATATATATTTTAATTTTTTTAAATTTTATTATTATTATTCCTCTCTTTGAGACATTCCTTATTGTTCTCTTTTCTTAGCTTCATTTTCATATAATAGCAGTTTTTCTTCCACGTGTTGTATTAGGGCTTAACTTTTCATCTTGGTTTTTTCCCCATTATGTCGAAAGTTTCCTGCTGGTACGTGGGGAAGGTGGATCCATAAAGCATTGCTTTTAGAAATTCTAGAAATCATAATAGGTCTCCACCCTAGTCCAAAGACTTTTTGTATCTACATTTGTTGTGTCTGCGAATTCAATTTCTTCCCTGCTTTAGCAGTGTAGGTTCTAGTACTTCTTCACTTTTTATTTTATATTACTATACATTATATATATATATAGTAAAATTATCAAGTATTTCACGCCCGGTAACATGGTTATTGGGGCATTGATATTCTTAGACCAAACAGCAACGGATATTTAAAATTGTGGGAAAAAATCAAAGTATTAAAATCTCTATTCTTCTTAATTTTATTTTAATACTATATTAACCTCTTATCAGCCACATGCAAAATAATTCAATTTTGTAGTTTTGTTGAGTTTCCAATAGTTTTTACTTCCTTCTCGATCAATGCCCAGGAGTAGTGAGTAAATATTATCGTCCCAATATTGGGGTATTCGAGGGCTTTAGGCGGCGATCCCTGGTAATAGGCTCCTACCATTTTAAGTGACAAGGATGACCTCATCTCTTAACATCCACACTACTCCAACGGTAGGACTTTTGGCTTCGTCTGATTTAACGTGAATTGACCCACTCTGCACAATGAGTCATCAGTGGCACTAGGCCTAAAATCATGATACGCCGGTCACGAGTCCGTTTCCATGACCACTAGGCTACCGTGGCAACGATCCATGTCCAAAACTTTTGATTACATTCTACTGTCATACAAACAAAGCTGCCGTGTAATTTGATAATTAATTTTCTTTTCTTTTGACAAATCCTCACTTTTTTATTTCACATAGTTTTTATTTAGTCAATATACAGCCTTTGGCAATAAAGTTCGGAGAATAGTCCTGTAAAATTAAAGTAGATGAAATATTAACGAAAGTTACCTTACTGTGCTTTGAAATAGTCACCTCCCATAACTATGTACCCCTGAGATCTACTGTACAAATCCTGGAAACTTTGCAAGAAGTCTTCTTTTGGGATGGAGCTCAAAAGCGTCGTCATGTTTCGTTGAATGTTAGGAATATCTTCAATATCTATAACATGTTTTTCTCACCCCTAAATTCTGGCTAACGATTTGTCGCACGGATTCGGGGGTAATCTACAGTTCATCAACTATCATGCACATACTCAATTGACGATCTTTAGTGATTAATCACCTCACTTTTTCAATGTTTTTTACTGAAGGAGTTGATTGATTGAATATTAACGTCGCACTGTTCAGCTACACGAGGGCTTTGGGTGACGGACCACGTAATTTTGAACCATGGTCAAGTGACGTGGACGACACCTGAGTTTGCACCCCTCCTAACTACCGGCCACCACACCAACGGAGGACGTTTCAGCTCGACAGATTTAACGTGCATCGCTGCCCTACACGGCGGGTCTTTAGTGGTACGGGGCTCGAACTCGTGACAAGGCAAGCCATGATCCGATACCTATACCACTCGGGTACCGTGGCCACTTTACTGATTGAGATCGCCAGTCTTCCGCTACGGGGGTCGTCAGAAGCACTTTTCCGGCATTATCGAGAATGGCAAACTATCGTACACACACTTCATGGACAGTGATGGGTGGGAATTACAAATTGTAATTTGGCAATAAAAATAAAGAAATATTAACATGCAGTTTTTTTAAAAAAAAATTTATAATGCTATCAGTAATGCATAAAAATAAAAATTGCATTGTTTTTTTTTAAATTAAAGGAAGTAAAGGATTTTATTTTGCTATATAATAGTATATGCGAATCCGAAAATACCGCCAAAATACTTAGTCTAGTCAAACAAGAATGAAACACGTGGCTATTTGTTTAACGTACCATCATGTGATTATGAGGTCACATGAGTTTATGAACTAATAGAAAGGAAACAGGTAATTGTAGTTATCACGTGATTATGACGTTGCATGAATTAAGTCCATTCTGAATTACAAAGCAAAATTTGCCAAGTGTAAGTTCTTTTTTAAGCTCAGTAAAAATTTTGAAAATATCTTGACTTAATTTGCTTCGTAAAATTTATAATATATTTCTCTAAAGCTAAAGTTAACTTATTCCCTTATACTTTTACAATCAAATGCTTATCACACAAAAATGAATCTAAATATTCTGTTTTTACTCGTGTTTCCTGTCATAAAGATAAATGAGCCAAATATTCTATCCAGAAAGATATATCCTTTGTTACAGAAGTTTTATAATTATCTTAAATAGAAAAGGAAATAGCGTCGAACTTTAATATACTTCATTTATTATTAAACCTGTGAAGTATATTTGGATCGTGATAAAATAATTTGGTTTCACCAAGAGGTCGGAAAACTTTGACATATAAATTCCTAGTTGGTAGAAAAAATGGCCTCCAAAAATATGTTTGACAGAAGTTACCTTCAACAAAGAACAAGCAAAAAATATTTCGTCTTTTCAGGTTTTTCTTTCACTATTATTTTTCCAAAACCGTATTATGGAACCAAATCAATGCAAAATTTTGACATATTCTAAAAATTTATTCAGGTTCCAGATTTTTCCAAAGGTATTCTTTTTGAATATATTTTACCATCAAGAAGCCTAAACTGTCAGTGAAAACAGATATTTACTATTTACCCTCCCCACTTCAGAAATTCACGTGTAACTTGGTTTCAGTATCAAAATGGCTTTTATTCTTGGAAAAGTAAATAAACAGCGCAAAGTATTTTTACCCATTTATATGTCTACGTTTTCGAACGCAATCAAAAAGGTTGGATGGCAAACTGTTAAATATATTTGCAGATGTTCTATATGATGTGTATACAGTCAACTTTTTTTTTCCGTAAAAAATATTTTCAAAAAGGGCACATTTTTTATTGTAGCGCATTTAAGTATTATACCTCAATATAATGTCAAAATGGAAGAATTTTATTTTAGTTTTGAATTTTAAAGTTTTCATACTATTTTAGTTTATATAATCCTTTAACACGAAAACCCCACAATATTTGCTTTTATAGGTACACTTTGGATGCTATGATAAATGTTTTATATATCGTAAAATAATTTCTCTCATATTTAAAATAAAAATTATGTTCGTATCTATTTTTCAAACAGTTGAGGATCTTGTGTGTGTGCGTGTATGCATATATATATCCACACGCACATATTGAAGCTTGGTGTAATGCAATGTCGTGCATTGCAATGGGGGTCTAAGATAATGTAGGGGTTTTTTAAGAACTCACAGGACTCTTAAATTGTAAATTTTTCAATTTTTTGTAAAAAATGTATGTTAAAGCCGCAATATTTCTAAGTATTTCGGTACCAAAATTGTGTTGATACTGTGAAAATTTACGAAGTTATTGGGAAATAAGTAGTGAAATTTAAACAAAAACCCTATCTCTTTCTTATATTTAACTTCATTTTTCGCAATACAAAAAAATGTTAGCTTCCGCGAAGGATTTCTCAGAAGCTATTTATGATATAAGTTTGAAATTTTATACGCGTGTTCAAAATAAGGATCTTCATAACTTATACATCAATTTTGAAAAAAAAAATAAATTAATAGGAAATTTTTATTTAAATTTGCTCTTTTTTTTCTTAAAATTTTAAAATTTTCGTTATAACTGTATTTAAAAAAGATTTTTTTTCCTCTAAATTTCTTAAAAGTTAATATAACTTCAAAAGTAAACATTTTTATACCAATTAAAATTATTTTTGTAAATTTTGATTAATTTTGTACTTCAGTATCCAGCGCGGTGTAAAATACTAATTTTCATTTTTTTTTTTTGGAAAAATTGTCCAATTTTTATTTCTTTATAACTTTTTTAATTGGTTTCCAAATTCTCAGAAAATTTGAAAAGTATTGTAAATGTATATGATGATCATATGGTAAAATTTCAAATTATTGTTTTATTTTATTGCTAAGTTACATTGGTTTGAAGAGGATGTTTTTTCGAGTGCGCACGGATATCTGTTAAGGGTCCTTTGAGCCCTAAGAATCATTCATTTTTATGTCATGCCAAGCAGCAAATCCGCACATTGTCTTGACGCTCCATATCCCCTTATCGAAAATTTTCAAGAATCTAAATTTCGCTCTTAAATAAAAATCCCAACCTTTAACCAAAAGTAAATCCTGGGTGTGACGTATTTAGGCACCAGGGCAAACTATATCTCTTAAAAAACACTATCGCTAATAATTTCATTATTAGAATTAAAAATACGTGCAAATGAAAGATAGTAAGAAGAAAATTCCAGCGTCTGTACAGTATGGAAACCAGTTGTGGCCAGCTTTTCGATAGCTCGTACTGGCGTACGGGCACACTATGTTAAGAGGTTACCAAAAAACTCCACTTACATGTATTTAAAAAAAAGGGAGTTAAATAGAAATATACTACATACATCTTATAGTTTAAAGAAATTTTATATTTTTTGAAGAAAACATGATAAAAAAATAAATTATCTTCTAGCCAAAAAAATTATTTATATATTTACGTCTTTAAAAGTATTTAAAAAAGTCAAATTCATTTTAAAATTTTTAAAAAAACAAAAATTTTTTTCAGAAATTGCTATTTTTATTATTATTACTATTTAAAAATTTTGGATTTGGCATTTGGAAAAAAATTTAAAAAATTATGAGAAAAAAAATTTGGATCCCAGAAAAGGGAAAACGCATGCTATAAGAAGAAATATATTTTTTTAAATTTTCAAGAAAATATTTACCTTACTAAGATTGTTCTTAAATGGAATAGAATGCTTTTTGAAAAGAAATAATCCAAACAATCTTCTATTAAAAAATTACAACTAATAAAAATATATATTTTTGAAATTTAAAAAAATATAAAATTTTTTCCCAGATATTTTTTTTAAAAATTGTAAACAGATAAATAGTTAAATTTTAAATTTATCGGATATTCAAAAAACATAGAAAGTCTCAAATTACGTTAAAAAGTAAAAAACGTTTTTTACAAAATATTTCAAATCAAAATACTAGTTTAAAACGATCTAAAAAAAAAAAATACAAAAAAAATTTTAAAAAAAAAAAAATAGAAATCTTTTAAAGGAATGATGGTTAAATGATAATTTAAAAAATATTTTTAATATTATGACCTTTTTTACATTTTTTCCCCGCAAAAAAACTATATTTATATTCAGTTTTTTAAACTTCAAAATTTCGTCTTTTTTTTTAAAAGTTTTTTTTTACAGTATTGATGTTTTTTTTAATTACAAAATATAAATTTAAAATATCAATTCATTTTTCCTTTAAAAAAACTTATTTTTCTTTGGAAAATATTATTTTCTTTTAAAAATAGGAAAATTTGTTTATTTATCTTTTTTTTTAAAGATCAATTAATTTTTTTAAAAAGAAATTATTGCGCAAATTAAAAAACTTCCAAATGCATTTCACTTCAATATTATTCACTGTTTTCCCTATAATTATTGCAGTAGTTTTTAAAGGAACTTTTTTAAAATGTATAGATTCCAAAAAAAACGTTTTTTAAACAAATGAAAATAAACTTGTAAAAAATTTTTATTTTTGATCTGAAAAAATTGTATTTAAATTTTTATACACTTTTATGTTAAAAAAAAATTTTTGTGAATTTTCTTTCACTTTAATAATAGCAAATATTTTTATTTCCATATCCATTTAAAATTTTTTTAAAACAATTTTTTTAAAATTTTATTTAAAATTTATGGGACACAGTCTATACAGTTAAAAAATCGGTCAAAGTTCAAATCTAATTTTTTATAAATTATTTTTTATAAATTTTCACAAACTCACAAATTTAAAGTGGAAATTTTAAAAAACACAGAGTTGAAATAACTTTTAACTTTTTTTTTAAAATCCCAATGGCAAACCAAAAATTTTAAAATGAAAGGGGCCCGAAAGATAAAAAAAATAGTGTACCTTATTTAAAATATTAAAAACTTTTTTTTTTATTGGCCTAATGATGGAATTTTTTTCATTTTTTAATTTTTAAAAGAACAAAAAGTTGGTATGATTTTTTTAATCAAACAATATTTTTTTTTTTAAAAAAAAATTTATTTTAGAATGTACCATTTTTAAAAATTTTTAATAAACATTCATAAAAAAGGTATTTTAAAATACCCCAAACATGTTATCAAAAAACCCATACCAACTTTTTGTTATACATAGTTGTACGTACCTTAAATCAAATTTCATATATGTACGTCAATTTTGAACAACAAAATCTGTTTAACATCATACTACTAGGTATCAAAAAACTATTTGTCTCTTGAGGAATGGGACAACTATATATCGGGTAAAAAAAAACACCGCCCACAAGCTAATGTTTTCAACGTCTTCCATCGCCTATAGAGTGAAATATTTCTAAAACCCCCCGATGTTTTTGAATATTATCATCTATTTTTTAAAACCGTTTTTAACTTGCCAAATTTTAACTTAAAAAAATGAAATTAAAAAAATGTTTTAATTAGTTATATAAGAAAAAATATGTTTTAAAGTACCAACAAAAAACACAATGTTTGAAGATAAAACATTTTTCTTTTTTTGTTGGGTGTGGTTTTCCATATTTACAGATCAGAATAAAATAAAGATTTGCTTAAAAAATTTCTAATTTATGTTTTGTAGAATTTTTAAATTTTGTTAGTGATATTTTAAATTTAAAAGTTTTTTGTTCGAACCACCGTGTTTTGGTTAGAATAAAAAAAAAATATTCTACATTGGTGAATAGCCAAAGAAAAAAAAAAAGACTAATTCAAAGTAAAAAATTCTTTTTGGTTTTCCTTTCGTCACAAAATGCTTTAAGAAAGGAATTTTGTCTAATATCTATATAAGATTTGTAACAAAAAAAATCAATGATTATTCTAATTTTCCTTGAAATTTAGGGTAATTTTAAGACAGTTTTTTTAAAAAAAACTGATTGAAAGATGACCAAATATTTTTGTGTTGCCAAGATGTGCAAATTACATGCATGAAATAATATCCAAAAAAAAATGAATTTTTAAAAAAAAACGAGCAATACATTATCACACTTTTAATGAAATCAATAAGCTCTATTACATTTCTGTTCCTTATTTGTAATTGATTTTTTGAGGGAAAGTGAAAACGTAAGGGGGCTTTCAATTTATTTTTTAAAATTTGGCAACAATGCTATATCCAGCGCTGAATGGTGATAGTCTGCAACACTTTAACAACGTGCCCTCCCACACCTTCCCTTTTAATTGTGGGTGTAGCAGACCGTTCAACTTGGCAGCTCAATTGTTTTTGCAGTTAAGAAGGATAAGGGGACATAATTCTTTTTTGAAGGTTTTAAAAGCGTAGGATAAAGACATCCTCCTTCAAAACACCTTCCGTTATCCCCCTAAAAAACTTAAATATTGTCGTGTCAGTGGTTAACGTTGATGTACTAACCCAAAATTTAATATTTCGTCCTCACAAAAAGAAGTTCTTCCTTTTAAAGAGCTCTATCCATTGTAGATTTTTTTTAGTGATAAACGCTGTCACCATCCTTCACTTTCATGCGATGAATCTTTTTCAAGGGGCGCGTTGCATAGATGTGTTAGGATTACCTTTATTCAGAGCTGAATACAAGCTCTTTTTCCAAATCTTGGGGAAAAAGAAAAGCCCCCACTTTTAGACTTTCCCCCAATGGTTAAATAAGCTTCCATAGTTTGTTTAATTGGAAAAATTGCCATGGGCTTGGTTATGTACAGGCCTGGTTGTTTGTTGTGGTAATCTAAGCTTATTTGCTGGCTTCATTCGCAGAAAATTAAAGATAGAGTGGATCCACATCAATAACAGTATTTACATTGCGGTTCTTTTTTAGGTAAATTGTCCGGGTTCGCTAGGCTTGGCAAATGAAGACATGTGGCTTGGACACTCTGTAATTGTCAATATGCTGGGCCAGAGGTCTCAGTAGAGTGTGTGTGTTGTCTGATTAGGAATATGTTGATTTCTAACAGAGTTCTCCGAGCTCTGAGAAACAGTGTTAGTAGCCAAAGATGAGTCGCATGTAAATGGTTTTTGTCTCAATTGATGTTGATTAAAAGGACATTGTAGTTTCCAATGATAAACATTGGGAATTCCTTGTTGTGTACAAATACTACAAGGATATGGTGGCAGTCCATGTTGAAAATGTGTGTGGTGGTTCGGCCTAAATCCTCGATTGTTAAAGTTATGTGAGAATGCTGATTTGGGAGATGTTGGGGACGCGTTCTATTAAAACTTTGAAAGTTGGGTTGAAAAGAGTGGCGATTTTGAGGTACAAAAGTATTTTGTCTGGGTCGAATGGGCATATTTTGTCTAAAAAGTATTTTTGTTCAGGTTTAGGGCTTGTGTTTTCATTAAGCGGGTAGCTACCATGAGCCATTCTGTGGGTGAGGTAGGGGGATTTATTGTCATTAATTGTTTAATATTGGTGGGCATTCCTTCAGTAAGTCCTTCCAAAATGAGTTGAGGAGATAGACCTAATTGTCTACCATAATTTAGTTTTTTTATGAAAATATTGCTCTAAATTATCTTTTAATTGGAGTTGTGAGAAATCTGCTAAACTTACAACATTAGGTTTAAAAAAATTTTCAATAAGAATCGAACAAAGTTCTCCAAAATTTGAAATATTAAGGCAAGAGTTAATATAATGGGTTAATGCAGACCCTTTTAGATATTTTGATATGTTTACAATTTTCCAATTTTCATCTTTATTACTGAGTGTACATGCATTATTAAAATAATCTAACCAAGCTTCTATTATCATTCCATTTTCAGAATCAAAAGGGACTATACATGGTTCATTAGGGTTTTGGTTGGTAGTACTTATTACAGCCAAATTGGTTTGCTCATTTTTCGCCATTTAAAACCAGATCTGAGAATCATACAGAAATTAAAAATTTTAATTTAACTTAAAATTTGAAGTACCAAAAATAAAAATACCAAAATATAAAAATTGAATTTCAACAAAATCAAAACATTTTGCATCTATTAATTATTATAAAATCTTGAAATATCAAAACATTAAAATATTTAAATTTCTTATTTCAATAGATATTGTTTTATCATAATTAAAAACATGTATTGCAACACTATTAAAAATATGTCAAAATAATTTTTCATGAAATGTAAAGCATAAAAATATCAAAAATCAGAATCACTTTTAAAAAAATCACTCGTATAAAATTTGCACATATAAATAGTTCTAAAATAAAATTTCTTATAAATACATTTCAAACCCCGCTGAGCTCAGCACTTACTCTTTCAATTTAGTAACGCATATTTTAAAATTTTCACTTTTCTGTTGACGGTTGCACTTTTCGAAGAAACACGAACCAGTATTCACACTTTAATTTCTTATTCAATAGATATTGTTTTATCATAACTAAAAACATGTATTGCAACACTATTAAAATATGTCAAAATAATTTTCATGAAATGTAAAGCATAAAAAATATCAAAATCAGAATCACTTTTAAAAAATCACCGTATAAAATTTGCAATATAAATAGTTCTAAAATAAAATTTTTATATATAAAAATACATTTCAAAACCCCCACTGGAGCTCAAAGCACTTACTCTTTCACAATTTAGTAACGCACATTTTAAAATTTTCTACTTTTCTGTTGACGGTTGCACTTTTTGAAGAAACACGAACCAGTATTCACACTTTTTGGTTGAAAAAATGAAGCCGTCTTGGCAATAATAATTTGAACGGGGATTTCTCCCTGCTAATGAAGTAGTTGAAACATCAGGAATTTTCATAAACGGATGAAGGCTTTTTTTCAAGTTGTTGTCGCTGGGACTTTACTTCTTGTTTTGAAGCATATCTTCACGGCAGGAAACTATCCTAGCCGACTTTTGTTATATATTGAAGTAGTGTAGGCCGGTGTATGTGACTATATACATATATACATATATACATATATATATATATATATATATATATATATATATATATATATATATATATATATATATATATATATATATATATATATATATATATATATATATATATATATATATATATATATATATATATATATATATATCATTTTTGATGAAAACGACGTCTTCAGAATAGCTTTACCTCTTTTATTATGAGCACACATCAGCAGACTTAAAGCACAATAACGTTAAGCATTTTCACATTGAATAGACAGCGGCATTTGGAGGACACAACACAAAGACAAAGAAAGCTGAAGTATTTACAATCTTACATGACAAGTGGGTGCTATGAGAAAGAGCGCGATTACATCAGATTTTTGTGTTTATATACCAACAATGCACAAGCGCGTGACTATTACGTAATAGTAGTTCTGATTGGCCAGAATGCGCGGGACAGGGATTGCTTAGCTGACATGATTAAGATTACAATGTTTATTTTATATAAACCCAAGAATTAAAAAGATTATTTATGGATCATTAAGAAAAGTTAATTAAAAGTACGTTACAGGGAATTATATATATATATATATATATATATATATATATATATATAATTTAGTGGCGCAACAGCCCTTGAGGGCCAAGGCATACTGTGCCCGACTCAGTATACGCGACCATGGACCCTGAGTTGTATGAGCAAATGTTACGGCCAGGTGATCAGTCTCACGCGAAAACCCCCTGTGTTAAGTTCCCAAGAAAGCTTAGTACTCTTTTTTCGTCCCACTAAAGGGATGAAAGTCTGAGTCAACCTTGCCCACCCCTGGGACTGAAAATCGTACCTATGGTGTGGAAGCGATGCACTAAACACTCATATATATATATATATATATATATATATATATATATGGATAGTGTTAACTAACAGCAGGAATTGAAAAGGCTATTTGTATCGAAACATTCCGATTTTACTTTGTATTGAAATTTTATTTTTCGTGTTCGAGATACTTCCAGAACTCTGAGAGGGCGAGTTATTTTTAGGTCGCACTGTAAAGTTGCACGTGGGCCATTGGTGACGGACCTCACTATTTTGAACCCTGGTCAAGTGACGAGACGCATACGAGCCAGAAACCCCACTCTTCTATTTTGCACACCACTCAATGGGAGGATGTTTAGTTTCGACCTGTTTAATGTGCATCGGCCCCTTTCTTTCAGAATTCTATGCGAGAATGAAAAAATTGAATGTTTCGAAATTATTTTTACTGACGCAAAATTACTTAATTATGAAATTTAAATTAAGTTGGTATAAAATGAATTTTAAAATACGTTTTACTGAATTGAAAGTTTCTTTTTGTTCTTGAATGAAGTATTCTAGAAAGTTAATGTAACAATTTTTACAAGGTCACCATTTTGAAAAGCAAACTTTGTTACTATTTCACAGTTACAGACGAAAAAAAATTAAAATTTAGCTCACCTGTATGAAATCAGTTTTTGAAGTACGCTATAGAGTAAAATGTCCTGAAAAGCCCTCCCGGGAAAATCTTTTGTTAACATTCTTCAATATTGTATGAACAAGTTGCGATTGAATGGAGCTAATTGATCAAGTTAAGAAGCTGGTTCTTACTGGGTAGAAAAATTTGATATCTCTATTGACGATCACTGTATTTGGAAAGTCTAGGGCTTATTTTCTTTAATCCGTTTCTTGGAAGCATTCACACAAGTAATTATTTATGTTATTTGAACGTGATTTATATTGTTTACCCTTAAATGGGATTTATATAAATAGCATATTTATAAAAGGTACACAACAAAAATTTTCAAACTTAATTCCTTAAGGGGTCATATACCTTTTAAAAATTTCCGAAAATCGATTTTTTATTATTATTTTATTTTATAGAGCAAACCTTTCTGAGTTTTTTAAAAGAAACCGCATGCAGATATTCCCAATATCACGGAAGTTATTATTAGTGGAATAAAAGAGCCGGTGCGCTGTAATTTAAATATTGCTTCTTACATTTCGACTTCAGGGTGACAGCTGTCATGTCGCTGGTGACAGCTGTGTTTCTCTCGTTTCTAATATTTTCATTCTAATTATTATCAAAATTTGAATCTAAGCCTCAAATATTATTATTATTGTTCTGAACATTAACTACAACTTCTACTTACTTTATAAACTGTGTTGTTTTGTTTTGAAAAGTGATTTGTGATTCTATACTCGCTCGTTTTCTGATTTTCACATAGTATCTTATTCTAAAATAAGTTTTAGGAAAAGTATTAATTTTTTTTTAAAACTTTTTGAATGATGAATCTGATTGAATCTTGCCAAACGACTCATCTGGTAAAACGTCCCAAGAAAAGGAAGTTTATTGCATTATGCACACGAGGTGCAAAGCTGTAATACAGTATGGATGAAACACTAAACAACAGTGCATCTGGAAAAAGATTCAGTTGCAAGATATTGATTCATCTTTTTCTGAACATGATGACGGTTTTGATGGTATTATAGAGTGTTTGATACAAAACGCATTATGTTTACAAACATTCAAAAACTTTTGCTTCTTGCAAAAATGTGGTGGAGATATTGAACTCACAGAAAAAATGTGTTAGAGGTTTGTCATGTTTTTCGATTGAATGCAAGAAGAACTGTAAAGACTTATGTTCGTTTAGAAATCTCAAAAAATGCTGGGTAAAAGAAAACATTCCAGAAATAAAATGACACTTTGTGTAATGCAATGAGACAATTGGACAGGGTCACGCAGCAATGACAACTTTCTGTGAGGTTATGGACTTTCCTCCTCCAGTTGCTGAAAAACTTACACAATATTATAAACAAACTGCAATTGTGTAGTAGCTAGTTGCAGAAGCTTCAATGCAAAAGTGCAGCTTTGGAAGAGGTAACTTTGACAAATTCCTTCTGATATAATAATTAGTGGAGATGGAACGTGGAAAACCCGTGGCTATTCTTCCTGTGTTGGTGTGTGTGCTGCTGGTTATAGGAGACAAAACAGGAAAGTGTATTGATGCGAAGTGATGTTCTTTCTGTATGATGTGATTCTTGGAAACGAAGAAAAAGGGTCACCTGCTTACAAAAGTGGAAAAATTCTTCACGTTAAAGAATGTTTGAAAAACCAAAATGGCCTTAGCTGGCATGATGGAGACTGTAGGAATGGTTCGTATGTTTCTGAAGGTTCAATAAGTCATCGTTCTGTGAGATATACATCTTACATTGGGGGATGCATGATTCCAAACATTCTCATCTATTACTGCATCCAACTTGCAAGGGAGAAGATATTCTCCAGTTTCAAAAATTGAATGTGTTGGACATGTTCAAAAACGAATGGGAACTCGTTTACGAAAAATTAAAACAAATGAAATCCAAACTCGGTGATGGGAAGTCGATTGGAAAGCGAAGGTTGACCGACAGAATGATCGACTTAATCACAACATACTATGGAAATGCAACTGACAAAATAAAACATGCCTGTCGGATATGCGAAAAGCTGTTTGGGCTGTATATTTCCATATACGTTCAAGTGGACGAAGAACCGTTGCACAGTTTTTTGTCCTATAGGTCCTAATTTGTGTAAATATCAAAAATCAAGTATTAGAGGGTAGTGTGGAAACTTTTAAACACAGTAACAAATTGCCAGAGGCAGTAATGGATGCCATAAAACCTGTATTAATGATCTATCACAACCTAAACCCTACAAAATGTCTAGGGTAAAACCCAAAATAATAATGAATCCATTAACTCATTAATATGGAAATTATGCCCAAAAAACTTTTAGGTTGTGGTAGAAAGATTGTTGATATTTCTACAAATGAGGCAATTGTCATTTTAATGATGGCAATCAAGGCAGACTAAAAATTATGCAATCGTTTTTGGTCTGACTGTTGGTAAATTTGCGCAAAATTTGTTACACTTGTAGATTTAAAAGAATTCAGACTACAGAGCGACATTTTAATCTCCGCACAAAAAAAAAGAAGTGCGACAGGTTAAAAGAATGCAATTTGAAGTTACTTGTAAAAATTAACTGAAAAAGAGGAACATCGTATGCATGTGGTGAATTTTAACATTTTAGAATCATAGTAATACACTGCATTCATATCACAAATTATTTAATATTTATAGTAAGTAATTTGTTAATTAAGATATTAATTGTTTTTACAATATTTATAAATTTTTAACTTTATTTTGAAGAAAATGAATCACTTTGTTGTATTTTTGATTATTTTGTAGCTTTGATATCGTTTCGATGCTTGTACTGCATTGGTAAAATATATGTTTTAGTTATAATAATTTCTTAATAAATTGAAGTTTATTGACTATAAAAAACTTCACATTAGTTTTAATTTAAAATTTAGTTGTTGTTTGAGTAACTACAGAATAGTATATATATATAACTGTGGTAAATTTTATGTTTGATGTCAATTTTCTACAGAACGTCATTTTTCTCATTACGCGCATGATATTTTCAAAACCGTTCCATGGAAAATGATAAAAATTTTTACTGAGATTCTGACCATATCTGCAATTAAAATGACGAACCAGTTTGAATTTTAATGAAAAAATTTAAAATAACAAATAAAAATAGCGAAAATTTTTAAAAAATTTTATAGTTAAATTTAAATTGTTATAGTTTACTAAAAAATTTTAAATCAGTGTCATGCTTCGTCATTTTAAAGATAATACACTTCAACACTGAGCAAAAAATTTCATCAAAAAAAATATTGGTAACTTTTTTATAAAAGCTGCGCCGTACGCATATCACTCTTGCTATGAAAAGAAAACCAAAATTTTGTACTATCTAATTAAAAATTTATCCTAATTAAAAATGTGTTTGTTGGATATGTTTTAAGTAAAGTAATATCTATTTGTTTATTCCTCCAAAATTTACATTCCAGGAAACAATAATAAAAAAATTATAGAGCTTTAAAGAGCTCACTATTTTTAACCATTTTCGACTTTTTAAAAGGTATGTGACCCCTTAACAAAGAATTATATACATCACACATTTTTCGCGCATATTTTCAAATAAGTTCAAAGGATCTTTCTGCAACTGATGAGTTTTCTCGCAAATTGAAATCAGAATATCTTTAATAAATCTATATTCATGGTTTCATTTTGTAAAGTTATTGCAGAGCTACGTTTATAAGTTAAAGTATTTTTGTTATTTTAGCCTATCGGTTAAACTGAAAACACCCATGGTTCAAAAGGACGAGGTCCGTCGCCAAAAGCTCTCGTGTAGCTGATCAGTGCGACGTTAATATTCAATCACTCCCTCAACTAAAAACGCAAAATCACGTATATAACAACTATGAAGACTTTAAAATTTGTATCGTCTCTGTGGAATACGTAGATATTATGAATAAAAAAGGAAAATATTTTTCAATATGAAGATCTTTAAAGACTTGTATCGAAGAGAAAAAAATCTAATTCATTTGCAGGCATCGATTCTCACACAACTTGAGATGTTAAATTTTCATTATTACGTTAACATAAAGAACGCACTATTCAAACCTTATTTAGTATTTTATTATAGAAAATGATCCCCCCAAGAAATGCAATCATGGACAAAAAAATTAGCGCACCAAGAAATAATTGCGGGATCGTAACGAAATTTGGCATGAAGGTACACGTCGGAAAGATATGCAAATGATTAGAAATTCAGCGTGATTGCGCATTACGTATAGCCAGTAGAGAGCGTTTAACGTATAAAACAGGTAACCAAAGTTTGTTTGAGTGTGCTGAATCGTTTATAAAGCCAGAGCTGAGGTAGACATGCCATTACGCCGTTTTCAAACACAATATGAGCATCTGTCCCAGTTTGAGAGGGGGAGAATCCTCGACATGATGGAAGCTGGGTGGTCAGCTAGGCGAGTAGCTCGTCAATTAGGCCGCTCTGATTGTGTTGTGAAGAGGTGTTGGGACCAGTGGAACCGAGAAATGTCATTTACACGAAGACCAGGCTCAGAACGCCCTCGACAGACCAGTCGTCGAGAAGACCGCCACATCGTAAGAAATGCACGCGTACAGCCAACTTCTTCATCAGCCGCCATCCAGGCATAAGCAGCACCTTCACTAGGGGCCTCTGTGTCTTCTCGAACTATACGAAGGCGCCTGGCTGAAGGACATTTGAGATCGCATCGCCCATTACGTGTGCTGCCCTTGACTCCCACTCATCGATGCCTCCGTTTGAAGTGGTGCCGCGCACGAGGAAACTGGACTGCAGCGGAATGAAACCAGGTCATCTTTAGCGACGAATCTAGATTCAATATCAGATGTGATGACACTCGTGTTCGTGTGTGGAGACCCCGTGGTGAACGCCTCAATCCTGCCTTTGCTTTACAGCGACACATCGCTCCCACAGCTGGTGTGATGGTATGGGGTGCCATTGCCTACAATACACGGTACCCCCTAGTATTCATCCGTGGCACCATGACAGCGCAGTGGTATGTCCATGACATCCTGCAACCACATGTGTTGCCACTCAAGCAACGGCTCCAAGGAGCCATTTTTTAACAAGATAATGCTTGTCCTCACACGGCAAAGGTGTCACAAGACTGTTTCCGCACTCTTACTACCCTTCCTTGGCCTGCCCGATCCCCCCAATCGAACCTATCTGGGATCATTTGGGACAGCGAGTTGGGCATCCCACGAGTTTGAACGAACTAAAGGCAAGGTTACAGCAAATATGGAACGAAATGTCTCAAGACATCGTACAGATGCCTCAATGCTCGATCCTATCGCATAGTGCATTCGCGCTATAGAAGGGGTTCAACAGGGTATTAAATCTTCCCTTATTTTGTCTTTTTCTCTGAAATAAATGATACTTTTTCTTTGATTTTCTAGTCATTTACTTTTATCAAAGTAGTCATTACGTATGTAAAATTTCCTCTCATTTTGACGACTCCTTCTTGGTGCGCTAACTTTTTTGTCCATGAGTGTACATTCCCATGATAATTGCTGCCAACAATCGTGCACAGTGGATACATTCTGACCTAGTCTTTCTGCAATATAACGGAAAGAAAAATCCATTCTTTCTCTAGCCTCTATTATACGACCTCGTTCAAATTCAGCTAGCTGTTTCTAATGGCTTCTTAAAGGCTTTGTTCACTGACTGGAATTCTCCCCGTCAAATATTAACGATAAATAACACTCACAAACTTTACAGCACGTATTTAAAGTACACCTGATTCACATGCTCAAAGTGGTGCTACTAGCACCCCACTTATGCATCTTATATTATCTTTCAAATATATAAACACCACTCCACCATATTTCTTTTATCTCCTTCTTGGAGTTGAGATATTACGTATGTAAAATTTCGTTTCATTTTGACGACTCCTTTCCGGTGCGCTAATTTTTTTGTCCTTGAGTGTACATTTTTTCTCTTTTTTTTTGGCATCGCTCTTCCCTATTAGGTTGAAAAATGCTTAGGATAAATACATTTACAAAATTGACCAAAATTTATAAGCTCATTTTTTTTTTTGCTTAGGTTTTCTCAAGCAAGTTTTGAAAGAATTTTGCAAAATGCATCCTATGTAACATTGTATTTAGTTGACTTTTAAAATGAATCACTAAATATTTAAATGTAGTTCCTTTATTCTATTTAGTATGCATTGGAAAATTAGCAAACCAAAATGAGATTTACAAAAAACAAACAAAAAGTCGTTTTCATTTCGTAATCCCTGGATATAAGCTTAGAAGTGACAGTGCGCGCATTTTTCTCTTAAGGTATCCGACTACGTTCGGAACCATGATTTTAAAAAAACGCATAATTGTATAATTTTCATGATATTTAGTGTCACTTAGATTATAATGCATGTATAAAATTGTTTTAAGGACATTATGACAAAAAAAATTATTTAAGTACAATATTTTGGCAAAAAATTAACTTAGAATAACCTTTTTTTCTAAATGTTCTCCTTTTGTAAAAAATGCTTTCATTGTATTAATATTTTGCCTGTATATAGCTCAGACCTCTGTACAGAGGCTCAACTATAATTTTTGAAAAGTTTACATTATTTTCAGAGTTACAACCATTTGAAATAATTATCGGCGTATTTTCTTAAAATTTCTCCCTTCTGTTTTCGTAAAACATGGATAAATCGACTTCCGAGTTATGCGTTTCAAAAATTCTAGTTGAGCCTCTGTACAGAGGTCTGAGCTGATTACAGGCAAAATATTAATACGATAGAAGCATTTTTTACAAAAGGAGAACATTTGGAAGAACGGTTATTCTAAGCTAATTTTTTGCCAAAATATTGTATTTAAATAATTTTTTTTTGTGATAATGTCCTTAAAACAATTTTATACATGTATTCTAATCTAAGTGACACTAAATATTATCCATTTACAAGCTTTTGCAAAATCACGGTTCCGAACGTAGTCGGATACCTTAAAATAAGGCACATTTTTTGATTTTTATCTTTTCGCCAAATCTTTCCGCTTTCATTTTAACTGATCTTAACTGGTACCCAGTACCAATTTCATACATGTATCACATCGAGATAGCGAAAGATTATCCACTGAGGTACCCATTAAACGACTCCAGTTGGTATAGGTTCGGGATGGGCCCAGTTCAATTGCATGTCTGTAGATGGACTCTTGACTTTTAGAAAAAGAAAAGAAATATAGAATAATATTTTTACTTTTTATTAACAACTTTTGGTTTTAGTCTATTTTAGTCTACACTTTGACGACCCACCCGATAAATGCTCCAAAACGGCAACCTAGCCAAATTTTTTATGGTATAACCCTATTATCTATATAATTAGTCTACCTTGTTAATCGCCCCTTTAACACATGATTTATTTGGCTCTATTTTACCCTTCGAGCACCGAAAAAATGCAGAGAGTTGAAAAAAATGTTTGAAACCAAAAGGCACACGTAAGATTTGTTTGAATGGTGTATGAGAGTAGTTGCCTTTAATTTTTACTACGCCAATGGAAAAATCGTTCAGGTGAGGTTCATTTGAACGTAACTGCTGTTCCGAAAGGATTATTTACTATCAGCGCCTTTTTAAGATGCACCTCGTGATTTGAACTAAAATAATATTTTGGATTTCAAAAGGTTTTAAAATATTCATTGAAGGGTTAAAAAGCAGAAACTCACATTGAATGGAAAACAATGAATGCGAAAAATATCTGTGTGTAGAAGGTATGTCTCGTGAATCCAATTCCCAACATGAGTCAAAAATAACACCTGGTTTCCATAGAGAAATGATGAACTTTTGTGTCAAGTAGTTTGTTATTCATCTGAAGATTCCAGTGATTTTGCAAATGGGTTCATGAAAAAGAAGCTCATTCTTCATGCATCGCAAGATACCGCAGTATGCAATAGTTAGAAAAATTCAACTGACGCAGTTTAGCAAAGCAGTATTACGTTGCCTTTAATTCCGCTGTAGAAAGGTATCCAACAAAAGAAAAATTGAATAGTTTCCTGTATAGTTATAAACTGTTATCACTAATGTCATTTTAAAATTGAATCGCTAAGAGGTGTAGACTGCAAATAGACTTCTTAAGACTGAATTTTGCGCAAATATTTGTTACTATCTTCATTACCTCTAGAGATATTGAAAATAATAGCTTTGTGCATAACATGAAAATCAATGTTACGCATACTGCAAGAACTTTTTTAAAAATATACAGAGAAATATTAGATAAAGTCAAATTATAGAAATAAAAGAGTATCTGAATGAATTTGGTTGAAACCGTAAATATATCTGTTGAAGCATCTTTTGAGATAGAGATTTGAGTTATTTTTCTTAGGCAGCAAAAATATCTCTGCTTATCCTACTTCATGAAAAACTCGGACAACTGCAAATTGCTTTTCGGTGATTGAATGATAACTTAAGGTTTTCATTCGAAGAGCTCATCTAGAGGCTGATTTGTTGTTTTGATTCCGGTTTGGATGTTTTTCTCATTTGGAATTAGTTAGAAATATTTGCTTCTTATTAAACCTGTATTAATTCATTATTTGTAAGTATCAAGAATTTTTCCAAAATTGCACTATATAAATTATAATTTATTAAGTAAAAAAAACCTAATTTTAAAAAATGTTATTGTGGCATCTCTTTTTTCATAATGGATCGCCATCTTATAAACACGTACATTGCTGACGAATTCATATATTTTGTTTATCAGAAATCATTGATGAATTATGAACACTTTACCAATAGTTATTACTATAAAATAAATATGAATCCATTCAATTGTGATTAAAATTATGAAATATTTTTCTAATTTGGTTTGTTGTGAATAATGAAGAGGAACATTTTACTCACGAGCTATGATAGACACTCCACAAAACTCCGTATCATGAGGGTACTTCTTCAGGTTCATATATCACACGTAAGCTCTCGAGAGTAACTCTAAGGGAATATCAAACATTATTTTAATATATTTTGAAAACAATGTTAAAAAAAGATAAGAGAGTAAAATGAAAAGGATATGGAAAAAATCGCATATGTAATGGTACAAAAATACTTATATACAGAAGGTTGGATAGTTTATTTTATCTATAAAGGTCGTAATTTTTTTTGGGGGTTCTATCTGATAGTCATGGTTCTTGACAAGAGCTCGAATTTTGGTGAAAGTCAATTTTTTCTTAGTGTTGCCATGGGAATTTTACTCCATTGCTCTTGAGCCATTCAGTGTTCTTGTGCCGTTTTTCTGAGGTTCGTTTGAATAAACCGAAAACACAAAAGTCTATATTGGAGAAACATCAAGTGGTTTTACAGGTATTTCATCAAATAGGATACACTTTATTCCTGTTTCTGATTCTTTACTTGCAAAAAAGCGGCTGTTGACTTTGACATGGGATTAGAGTCTTTGACCATATGAATGTCAACTTTATCAATGTCTTTTCCCATATAAGATCAAATTTTCATCAAAAATTGGTTCTAAAATATTCTGTGGATAGTAGAGTGAATTAATTTTGGCTTGACTTGAAACATTTTTGATTTTTAATTTGCCATTGTAACAAAATCCTACAACTTTCATGAATCTCTTTGGGAACTTTCATGTACACTGACAAAGCCATTTCGTATGGTCATTTCACTCAGTAGAATAATTGAAAATTTCTTTTCTTTTTTTTTACAGTCGCTTAAATATACCCATGTCTCATCGAGTGTCATCGCAAATTTCCATTTTTCAACTGTTAGGTGGTCTTCATATAATTTTCTACACTTTGTTTTTTCTTTCAGCAATATGTTTTGGCAAAAGAAAATGAACTTTAAGTTTAAACATCTTTTTTAATTTTCAATTTTAATGAATGATTTTACTTACAGTGCCGGAGACATTATTAGCTATGCATTTCAAATCTTTGAGTCGGCTGGATTTTTTAGGATCAGAGACTTGACTTCTCTTCATAGATGGCCTGGTTTCCCCAAACAGTCTTTGGATTAGCTCATGGTCATGTTTATTTTACTTTCAGCTAGACGTTTTATTCCTTTTCAAATTTAATACATTATCAACCCCTTTTTTTAAATACAATAACCGAGATTTTTACACTGTTTTATAATTTTGTTGATACGAAAATTTCTCCTCGGAATTGCGTACCTTCGACCCATCTAACAATTTGAAGCCATTTTCAAAATAAATGTTTTATTTTGCATTCCAATCAAAAGAAAACATTAGCAGACTGTTAAAATTTTATCAAAGGAGAAAATCAATTCATGTTTCCATCAAGTGTGAACTGTATTTTTCGACTGTTTTTGCTTTTAGAGCAAGAGAACTATTTTTCATTGAGACTTCTTTGTAAGCCGGGGATAAACCTTTAAACCTCTGTTTTGTTTTCCCCAAAAAGAACTACTCTTTTGGATAGATCGGTTCTAAAACAACTGAATGCCTTTAAGTAACGACAAAGGTTATTTCAAGTGGAAATATGCTTAACATTTCAGATTCTGGTTACAAATGACAACTTAAATTATTTTTCTGTTACAAGTTGGACGTTCTCCAAACGTTGCTTTTATTATAAAAGTAAGGAATTTTTTTAGCAGTAAAAATTGCTGTTCTTCATAACTTGAAATATTAATAAGGCTACATGAAAATTACTAATGAAATCTTCTAAATGTAATTTATGAACACTTTTCATGGAATTTTATTAACGATGATAATTTTTAACTGATTTATTGAAAGGGAAAAAGTAACGGAGATAAAGTTATGGTTAATAAAATTTCAAAAGCATGTTCAGTGGTTTTTCCTAAAAGGATGAAAATATCTGATTAAGAGTTTCAACAAGCCTCACAAGAAATTATTACATTCTTCTAGTATAAATCCTTTTATTTTTAATTTCACAAGATTTTATCCCTCTAAATTTTGATTTGATTCACGTAGGCGAGTTTCAAAATAATGAGGTCTGTCTAAAGGCAATGGATTTCGCTCGGTTTTGAGCCTCAATCGAATGACAAGAACATCACCTGAGCTAACATCCACACCACGTCAATGTGAAGACTTTGAACCATGACACAATTAATGTGAATCAGACCCTCTACACGCTCCAGTGGAACGTGAACTCGAAACCTACGACTTGACCAAGTGAGAGTTAGAGGCTACCAAGTGGCCACATTCATTATTTTAAGCTATACGAATGTAGCCTAGTTTTTGAGTAGAGCAATGCATTATTATGTGTTTCTATTTCATATCAGGAAGCTAAAAAATATTCATGAACATAACCTATTTTTAAAAATTAACTCAATTCAAAGGAATTAATTCAATTACACAGGGGTCCAATGAAAAAATATGGAATGTGTTTGTCCAATGTATATTTTGGTGCTGATTTCAGAAATAATAATGAAAATTTTCCATCACGTCACGTTTTTTTGGAAAATTTAGTTTTACTTGGATTTTGTGCACATTTACCAAAATTTTTTACTGCATTGAATTTCTTTTTTCTCTCTAGCTGACCTTTCATTCAACCTTGGTGTGAAATGTACAGTTTACCACTTCAGACATCTTTTACACACACACACACACACACACACACACACACACACACACACACACACACACACACACACTTGCTCCTCCTTCTCTTCTGTCACAAGGTCTCTACCAATAACGTCATGAATAATTAACTTATCTGGACTTGATAACGTAGGAACTGTCACTCGTCTGATTGGATTCTGAACGTAAGACGCTGAAATTTTTTGAACTTGGTTTCAATTTTTCTTTCTTCATGTGCAATTTATTGTAGTATTATGTGCGCTGATACAGTGTGCGAGAGTTTCATCTCAAAAACACCTTGCACAGTTGTGCTTTTTTTGTGCGTTTTGTGAAACATGACTTTGAGTTCGAGACTGAACGAAAATTTGATTTTGTTACATATGCGGCGAATATAGTTTAGTTAAAAATCGCATGAGAAGCATTACAGGTGATGTAAAATAGCCTTATCTTGCGTATTTTGGCATGAAACTTGGAGACCAAGACAAATTATGGGCTCATCATAAAATCTGTGTAAAGTGCCTCAAAATGATCTACGCTTCTGCCTCAAGGGAAAGAAGGCTGCTGTACGATTTGGAGTTTCTATGACATAGAGGGAGCCAAAAAACCACTCTGATGATTGTTACTTTTGTTCTCGTCTTATCCATAGGTATAAACGCAAAAATCAAAAGCTGATATTTTATCCTGATAATGTTCCATCGGCCATACACCTCGTTCTTCATGGACCTAATATTCTAGTGCCCTTGGCTCCAACTGAGTTTGCAAAAATTTCTAGGTATATCCGAAGTCAAGTTGACAGAGGGAATCTTTGTTGATGTCGTCAGAAAGTTTCTTGGTAATTGAAAGGATTCTGACTGTAAGAGAATTGCAATGAATAAGCTGGAAAAATTTCATGAGTTAGATTGCTCCAATGAGTGTGAAAATACATTTCCTTCACTCACATGTGAATTCCCCCCCCCCCTAGAAAATTTAGGATTAGTCAGTGAAGAACAGAGAGAAAGGTTCCATCAAGATATCAAAGATATGGAGTGCAAATATCAAGGAAGAATGGATAAGAACATGCTAGCCGACTATTGTTGGATGTTAAACGAAATAGGCCTAATATTGAATATAAAAGAAGAACGTCAAAAAGAAGTTTCAAAGGAAAAAGAGAATGTACCCAAGGAGAAACTTTGTTTGTTTTGCTTTTTTGGGCATTTTAAAATACCGGTCCAATGGTTAAATAAGCTTCCATAGTTTGTTTAATTGGAAAAATTGCCATGGGCTTGGTTATGTACAGGCCTGGTTGTTTGTTGTGGTAATCTAAGCTTATTTGCTGGCTTCATTCGCAGAAAATTAAAGATAGAGTGGATCCACATCAATAACAGTATTTACATTGCGGTTCTTTTTTAGGTAAATTGTCCGGGTTCGCTAGGCTTGGCAAATGAAGACATGTGGCTTGGACACTCTGTAATTGTCAATATGCTGGGCCAGAGGTCTCAGTAGAGTGTGTGTGTTGTCTGATTAGGAATATGTTGATTTCTAACAGAGTTCTCCGAGCTCTGAGAAACAGTGTTAGTAGCCAAAGATGAGTCGCATGTAAATGGTTTTTGTCTCAATTGATGTTGATTAAAAGGACATTGTAGTTTCCAATGATAAACATTGGGAATTCCTTGTTGTGTACAAATACTACAAGGATATGGTGGCAGTCCATGTTGAAATGTGTGTGGTGGTTCGGCCCTTAAATCCTCGATTGTTAAAGTTATGTGAGAATGCTGATTTGGGAGATGTTGGGGACGCGTTCTATTAAAACTTTGAAAGTTGGGTTGAAAAGAGTGGCGATTTTGAGGTACAAAAGTATTTTGTCTGGCCGAATGGGCATATTTTGTCTAAAAAGTATTTTTGTTCAGGTTTAGGGCTTGTGTTTTCATTAAGCGTGTAGCTACCATGAGCCATTCTGTGGGTGAGGTAGGGGGATTTATTGTCATTAATTGTTTAATATTGGTGGGCATTCCTTCAGTAAGTCCTTCCAAAATGAGTTGAGGAGATAGACCTAATTGTCTACCATAATTTAGTTTTTTATGAAAATATTGCTCTAAATTATCTTTTAATTGGAGTTGTGAGAAATCTGCTAAACTTACAACATTAGGTTTAAAAAAATTTTCAATAAGAATCGAACAAAGTTCTCCAAAATTTGAAATATTAAGGCAAGAGTTAATATAATGGGTTAATGCAGACCCTTTTAGATATTTTGATATGTTTACAATTTTCCAATTTTCATCTTTATTACTGAGTGTACATGCATTATTAAAATAATCTAACCAAGCTTCTATTATCATTCCATTTTCAGAATCAAAAGGGACTATATATGGTTCATTAGGGTTTTGGTTGGTAGTACTTATTACAGCCAAATTGGTTTGCTCATTATTCGCCATTTTAAAACCAGATCTGAGAATCATACAGAAATTAAAAATCTTAATTTAACTTAAAATTTGAAGTACCAAAAATAAAAATACCAAAATATAAAAATTGAATTTCAACAAAATCAAAACATTTTGCATCTATTAATTATTATAAAATCTTGAAATATCAAAACATTAAAATATTTAAATTTCTTACTTCAATAGATATTGTTTTATCATAATTAAAAACATGTATTGCAACACTATTAAAAATATGTCAAAATAATTTTTCAAGTGAAATGTAAAGCATAAAATATCAAAATCAGAATCACTTTTTAAAAATCACTCGTATAAAATTTGCACATATAAATAGTTCTAAAATAAAATTTCTTATAAATACATTTCAAACCCCGCTGAGCTCAGCACTTACTTTTCAATTTAGTAACGCATATTTTAAAATTTTCACTTTTCTGTTGACGGTTGCACTTTTCGAAGAAACACGAACCAGTATTCACACTTTAATTTCTTATTCAATAGATATTGTTTTATCATAACTAAAAACATGTATTGCAACACTATTAAAAATATGTCAAAATAATTTTTCATGAAATGTAAAGCATAAAAAATATCAAAATCAGAATCACTTTTAAAAAATCACCGTATAAAATTTGCAATATAAATAGTTCTAAAATAAAATTTTTATATATAAAAATACATTTCAAAACCCCCACTGGAGCTCAAAGCACTTACTCTTTCACAATTTAGTAACGCACATTTTAAAATTTTCTACTTTTCTGTTGACGGTTGCACTTTTTGAAGAAACACGAACCAGTATTCACACTTTTTGGTTGAAAAAATGAAGCCGTCTTGGCAATAATAATTTGAACGGGGATTTCTCCCTGCTAATGAAGTAGTTGAAACATCAGGAATTTTCATAAACGGATGAAGGCTTTTTTTTTTCGTTGTTGTCGCTGGGACTTTACTTCTTGTTTTGAAGCATATCTTCACGGCAGGAAACTATCCTAGCCGACTTTTGTTATATATTGAAGTAGTGTAGGCCGGTGTATGTGACTATATACATATATACATATATACATATATATATATATATATATATATATATATATATATATATATATATATATATATATATATATATATATATATATATATATATATATATATATATATATATATATATATATATATATATATATATATATATATCATTTTTGATGAAAACGACGTCTTCAGAATAGCTTTACCTCCTTTATTATGAGCACACATCAGCAGATTAAAGCACAATAACGTTAAGCATTTTCACATTGAATAGACAGCGGCATTTGGAGGACACAACACAAAGACAAAGAAAGCTGAAGTATTTACAATCTTACATGACAAGTGGGTGCTATGAGAAAGAGCGCGATTACATCAGATTTTTGTGTTTATATACCAACAATGCACAAGCGCGTGACTATTACGTAATAGTAGTTCTGATTGGCCAGAATGCGCGGGACAGGGATTGCTTAGCTGACATGATTAAGATTACAATGTTTATTTTATATAAACCCAAGAATTAAAAAGATTATTTATGGATCATTAAGAAAAGTTAATTAAAAGTACGTTACAGGGAATTATATATATATATATATATATATATATATATATATATATAACTTAGTGGCGTAACAGTTCTTGAGGGCCAAGGCATACTGTGCCCAACTCAGTATACGCGACCATGGACCCTGAGTTGTATGAGCAAATGTTACGGCCAGGTGGTCAGTCTCACGCGAAAAACCCTGTGTTAAGTTCCCAAGAAAGCTTAGTACTCATTTTTTGACCCACTAAAGGGATGAAAGGCTGAGTCAACCTTGCCCACCCCTGGGCTGAAAATCGTACCTATGGTGTGGAAGCGATGCACTAAACACTCATATATATATATATATATATATATATATATATATATGGATAGTGTTAACTAACAGCAGGAATTGAAAAGGCTATTTGTATCGAAACATTCCGATTTTACTTTGTATTGAAATTTTATTTTTCGTGTTCGAGATACTTCCAGAACTCTGAGAGGGCGAGTTATTTTTAGGTCGCACTGTAAAGTTGCACGTGGGCCATTGGTGACGGACCTCACTATTTTGAACCCTGGTCAAGTGACGAGACGCATACGAGCCAGAAACCCCACTCTTCTATTTTGCACACCACTCAATGGGAGGATGTTTAGTTTCGACCTGTTTAATGTGCATCGGCCCCTTTCTTTCAGAATTCTATGCGAGAATGAAAAAATTGAATGTTTCGAAATTATTTTTACTGACGCAAAATTACTTAATTATGAAATTTAAATTAAGTTGGTATAAAATGAATTTTAAAATACGTTTTACTGAATTGAAAGTTTCTTTTTGTTCTTGAATGAAGTATTCTAGAAAGTTAATGTAACAATTTTTACAAGGTCACCATTTTGAAAAGCAAACTTTGTTACTATTTCACAGTTACAGACGAAAAAAAATTAAAATTTAGCTCACCTGTATGAAATCAGTTTTTGAAGTACGCTATAGAGTAAAATGTCCTGAAAAGCCCTCCCGGGAAAATCTTTTGTTAACATTCTTCAATATTGTATGAACAAGTTGCGATTGAATGGAGCTAATTGATCAAGTTAAGAAGCTGGTTCTTACTGGGTAGAAAAATTTGATATCTCTATTGACGATCACTGTATTTGGAAAGTCTAGGGCTTATTTTCTTTAATCCGTTTCTTGGAAGCATTCACACAAGTAATTATTTATGTTATTTGAACGTGATTTATATTGTTTACCCTTAAATGGGATTTATATAAATAGCATATTTATAAAAGGTACACAACAAAAATTTTCAAACTTAATTCCTTAAGGGGTCATATACCTTTTAAAATTTCCGGAAAATCGATTTTTTTATTATTATTTTATTTTATAGAGCAAACCTTTCTGAGTTTTTTAAAAGAAACCGCATGCAGATATTCCCAATATCACGGAAGTTATTATTAGTGGAATAAAAGAGCCGGTGCGCTGTAATTTAAATATTGCTTCTTACATTTCGACTTCAGGGTGACAGCTGTCATGTCGCTGGTGACAGCTGTGTTTCTCTCGTTTCTAATATTTTCATTCTAATTATTATCAAAATTTGAATCTAAGCCTCAAATATTATTATTATTGTTCTGAACATTAACTACAACTTCTACTTACTTTATAAACTGTGTTGTTTTGTTTTGAAAAGTGATTTGTGATTCTATACTCGCTCGTTTTCTGATTTTCACATAGTATCTTATTCTAAAATAAGTTTTAGGAAAAGTATTAATTTTTTTTTAAAACTTTTTGAATGATGAATCTGATTGAATCTTGCCAAACGACTCATCTGGTAAAACGTCCCAAGAAAAGGAAGTTTATTGCGCCAAATTTTTCAAAAAAATAAAAAATGTTTTTAAAATATTTAAAAATAATGCCAATACAGTTTTAAAAGTTAAAATTTCAAATAAAAAAAATCGTTTTCAAGTATTTAAAAAAAAAATTTGGGTAGGTTTCCCCCACCACAAGTCAGACTATATTTTAAAAAAATAAAACTAAAAAAAGCAATGGAACATGTTTTTTTAAAAAAGCTAGAAAAAAACAAGTTATAAAAAATTTGCTCTTATTTTTCCTGAATTGGGAGTAAACTTGTAAATAATTATAAGGTTGTTTATAAACTTTTTTCTTATGTGCGAATTTTATCCTAGGATCTGGCTCGCTCCTCCCCCACGTCATACATAAGCATGTCTTCGTCATCAGTAGTATATTCCGTAGGTCCCGACTTTCTAGCTTTATGTGGAGCCTTTTTTTATTTCAATTTCGGTTTCTTACTTTTGGCTTTTTTCTTTTTTTGAATTCTGTTTAATATTCTGTGGGTTTTTAGATGTATTAAAATTTCGCTATTGGGTTAGTAGTTTCAGACTCTTAAAGGAACTGATGGTTGAACTTAGTTAAAAAGCGCGGCTAATTTATTCGAAGTTAACCTGGGTTCGTTTGTGAAAAAGATGAGGCAGGGTATTCAGGCTATTTTTTGGGGGGCAGATGCAGAAATGGGTTCAGGTAACCGAGTTTTTGTGGTTCGTTTTATTTAAATGCGGAAGGAAAGGGTTTAGGAGTGGTAGACGACAAGGGGAAACGAAGGAATTAAAGGAGATGCATTTGGTTGAGGTCTAGATGATAAGGGTGAAAGTAATTGTGGTGGGCACTTGATTTTTAAATTTTCATCTGTTTGTTTGTATGGTAGCAATTGGGGGGTTTGGCAACTTGGGCGTAAGTTTGGATAACTGGGGGGCAATTAATTTCGGGCTTCAAGGTATGATATATTTCTATTATTTTTAGTGACTTGAATTTCCTTTTCAGTTTTCCATTTAGGGCCCCAGTTTTGATTCGGAGGAAAGGGTTGTGAACAATTTACGCATTTCTGCTCCAGATTGCAATTTGGAAGAATGGCCAACAGATGCACATCTAGAGCACGTCAATTCCCAAGACAGAAATTTAAAAGACCGAACCCCTTTGGGATTTGAAAAGGGAGAGGTCTGGGAGAGGACGGATTTTACAATTTTAAAAAACCAGATTTTATTTGGTAGTTTTGGACTATTAAATTTTAAAAATTTAAAAGTTTTGTGGGAATAATTGTAAGTCTTTTTTTTTTGATTTCCCGACCTGAGTTCCCCCGATCTGAAAATCTCCCCAAAGGGTTTCAGCCTCAAAATGCACAACAGGTCAGGTTCAGAAATGACACCTCGGCTAGAATTAAGGGATTTATGCGGAGTTATAGTTAGAGCACACATTTATGGATCCCGGGAAAATGCCTTGTTTTACCCAACATTAACATAGGTCAAATATCAGCATATTCGAGATTTTTACTTGTTTGTTTACCAAACAACGAAATGTCTAAAAAATCGCAATTTGCAATTCATAAAGCCTTAAGAGCAGTCAGTAGGCTAAACATCTTTAGATTATTGATGTTGATATTTTGATATTTCTAAAAATCTCCGCTTCATGACCTTTCCAGTGATATAACATATTTGCTATTTTATGAATTAGAAGTATGTCAAAATGACTTAAAAAATAATCAGCTGTTCTGCCACGCCCACTTTGAGAGATAAAAGTATAAACATTGTCTTTTTAAACCTGGGGGAAAGTTTTGCACAAAGCATCTACTTATTTTATACATTCAATTAACTTTAGATAACAGTATATAACAACTGCAAGTGTAACTGTGTGTGTGTTAGATTTGCTAAAAGTTTTGGAGACAAGTTTTGACTTTGTGGTTTTAGTGATTTAAAAGTTATATTTAATCTTTACTGATTTTTAATTATAAATTTAGTTCTCTTTACTTAAATTTAGTTTTAATGAGTTATTATAGTAGACTTATTTCAAAATACCATGATTAAGTAAATTGTTAAATATACGTAAGGATACGTTTTTTGTAGGTAGGAACTATTTGTAAAACTGAAAATATTACGTTTGCTTGTGGATGGGACATTAAATGTTGACTATGTTGAATGTCGCAATGTGTGTGATCGGCTTACATATAATAGCTATATATAACCACCATCTAATATAATCATAAATGCTTCAAAATAATTATAAAAATTAATTTCATATCAAGTAATGGATAACAAAGATAATATTTGCTAATTATCCACAATAAGATAAAAACAAGTATTAGTAAGTAGTACGGAATACTTACTTTGACAAGGTAAGATTTTTTATAAAAATTACTGTTTTCTAAAATTCATATTTTTAAAATTGTGCAAATTTACTGTTTGCATGTAATCTATGTTTCTTAAATGCAATTGTGTATACTAAAGAAACATTTTTGAAACATTCTTAAGACATTTATCTAAAAAGCAGATATCGTAACAAAAAATTACAATTTTCAATAAATTCATAATGATGTTCGGTGAACTAAAAGTTTGTCTCTGAAAAAACTGATTAATATATATTTAAAAAATTTCACTTCAGTATAAATATAAACGTCTAATTAATATACAGTCAAATTCTTGAGTGTTTATGTTTAATAGTTTCTGAGAAAAAGGTATGAGATAATGCATCAAATGTGAAGTTTATTGTCTTTGCGAGAAGCTTGTCACATACACAAATTTCATGTTTAAAAACATTAAAACAGTTTTATTTTGGCTGTTTTAGAAATCATTTGTCCAGTTTAGGGAAACTTGAATTTTAAAATTTTTAGAAACTGTCTCTACATGTGAACTTAAAAAACCTAATGAAAACTTTCGAAATGTCGTATAATCATGTATTCTCAAATGCAATCACAAATTCACACCAAAACCATATTGATACATTTTACATTATATTTATGATGTTTGTAATGCATCAAAGCTAAAGATTCTTCAAAAATTAAAAGGATTTGAGAAAACTGATGTGTAAATGCTACAAAATATTTCGTTAGACAAACTGAAAAATGATATATATGTATTTTCTGGGCAGTTTAAGACTTTTTTGTTTCCTATTTTACTTAAAATACATTGAGAAGATGCTAATGTTTAAAAAAATGGGATAAATACATGTTGTAATTAATAATTTTTGTGATGAAGTGACATTTTGAATTAAAAAAAAACAATTGTTCCAAAATGATAATTTTAAAACTGCGTGTACCTTTTCCTCAGAATCTACTCAATAAATAAATCTGTCATTTTTTCCTCATATTACTGATTTATAATTATATATACTGAAGTGAGAGTTTTGAGATATTCCCAAAATGTTTGGCTAGAGACCAGATATCGTAACAAAAAATGACAATTTGCAAAAAATTCATAGTGATACTTTTATGTTGCATGTTTTTGAAAAAAACTAAACAATATATTTGAAAAATCTCACTTCAGTAATGAATACACTGACTAAATTTGAAGTTTTTATATTTAACAGTTTCTGAGAAAAAGAAAAGCTCGGTATAAGGGTTACCGACTCTTCTTAATAGGAACATGTAGTGAACCGAAATCCGTAAAACGATTGCGATCTACTTATTGAAAACAATTTCACAGTTCAAACAAAGTATTTTCTTCTCGCGAAAACGTTTCTGTAACAATAAGTTCACATAAATCTCTCAACTCCTGCCCCGGTGTCATTTCCGAACCTGATCTGTTGACCACCCCTGAAGCAGAAATATTGGAATGATTCTCTGATCAGGGTGTAATTCAGGTAAGAATAACAATAAAAAAGACCCAGCAGTTGTTCCGACAAAACATTTAATTCTAACTTACTCTCATTTGCCCTAAACTACCCGCAACAATTAAAGCCGTATACTTAAACTGTAAGATTCGCCATTTATATTCCGAATCCTCTGCTCTGCTTCGAGTGTCAGAAGTTCGAATACTTGAAGTAGCCTTCACAACCTCATTTTATTTTTTAAAAAAAAAAAAAATTTTAAAAAAAAAAATTACTTTTAAATCCTTAATATCCCGCTAAAAAATTAACCCCGGCCCCGAATATCTCCCAAATAAAATTTTCCCCTTTAACATTACTCCCAAATCAAATATATCTCCCTCTATTCCTTCACATCGTCGTCTTCCACTCAAGCTCACCTATTACCTTCCACTTCTTTAGTAGCAATGTCGGAATCTCAGCCATCTATTCCTGCATTCAATACTCCTGTTCGTTCATCCTTAAAAGATGAAGCCATCACTATCAAATCAAGAAAAAATTCTCCATCTATCAACTAAAAAAATGGTCATCTGTTCCTGCAACTAATACATCCATCCCGGGCATGTGAAAATCAAACTTCACGACGATCCGCTACAACTCGAGCTTTGAAACAAAGTGCAAGAAATCGTTCTAAAAAGCGCCATTTGGAAAAATCAGCAAATAACCCGAATATTGAAATAAAAATTGCACCCCACTATCCCCGTAAAAGTGAACTTGAACAGGATATGATTATTTACGATGAGAATGAATTCGTTTTACCCTTCAACGCAATATAACACCTACACGAGATAAAAAAAGGGAAGGAAGTCATTGTTATTCTTTTGCTTTTATAGCTTTTAAAGCAATAAAACTTTTGACTTGTTATAAGCAATTTTAACATTGATATAAAATGTTTTTATTTCGCCTTTTCATTTTTAACTGTTTTAACCTTATCTTACTTGGTGGGGTGTGCCCCACCAAAATCTGTTTGCTTTTATCTTTTGAGTTTTATTTTTATATTGAATTGGATGTTTTACTTCTGCTACAGAACCTGCGCTCTTATTCTCATTTTTAGATATTTTATAATAGATTTTAATATTTTAACAATTGTGGATTGACACAGTTTAGCCAAAATTGGCTCTTGCGCCATTCAATTCTACATTCACTCACTCACGCAACCTAATATTAGGAAGAGTTGTTCTTGCTTAAATTTAGATCTGTTGAGATATGGTATGCTGTTGATACGTAAATCTGTTCATATGTCAACAGATTTGTTGAAATGTCTCTCTCCTACCTTTATCATCAAAAACGCATTACACAAAATAAAGCTATATTATGTATAAATAAAAATTTTTAGTTTTAATGACTAGGGTGTGAACTTTGTTTTGGACAAAAGTTTAAATTTGGGTTCTATTGTAATTATTTGTGTAAACGTATTTATTGTTCACCATTCAATTTATTTCTATATTTTTTCCCCCGACTTCTATTGAAAAAGGCATTTCTCACAAATATGTTGTAAGAAATGGCATTAAGCCTTTTATAGTTTTTGCAATCAAAGCTCAAGGTCTTATTCTTATCTGCAATTTAACACAGAATCTGTTGATAGTTGAGTAGTTCTATCAGTAATATATCCTGATTTTTATTGAGATATTAAAATAGAGCCCGTCCCATGGGACTCTTCTTGTTTAGGAAACTTTATAAAATTTTATTCCGATTAGAAAATCCATTTGAGTTTTAAAACATTTTCTCATAAGATTCCAACCAATTGGTATTCAATTTGCCTTTCCTGTTTAAAGTCAATTCATTTAAGGCTATAAATACACGATTTTTTAGAATTGCATTCGTCCGAGGGTTCAAATCATATAATCGTTTCAACGAAGAATGCTTTGAATAAAAGCAACGGATCTCATAAGGAATATTCTTCAGGGCTTTGGAAATATTGATATTTCCATTCTCAAAATAGTCCCACTTGTTAAAAATACATTGGGGTGGGAAAACCACTTCATTAAATATTATAACACTATATATCTATAGGGTTGGATTACCATACACTTTGAAAAAAATGTCCCACTTAACATTCAACAAAATGATAACAAGGAATATTTTTTATAATAGGGATAATGTAATAAAAGTTAAACGAATAAAAAGAGGAAATAGGAAGAAAAGAACTTGTAAGCTACCAAGTAGATAGTTTCTAAAATGAATGATATATATATATATATAGCAACTTTGAAAAATCATTTAACATTAAACAAATTAAATAATTCTTGATACGTTTGAACAAAAAAGAAATTAGGTATACTAAAGATATCCTCAAAAATAATGATTTTCAAGACTGCCATGGCTTACTTAGAATTAAAGATATTAATTTTCACATTCATAAATTCAATAGTGTAGATAAAGATTTAGTAAATAGTTCTACTGACTATTGTACTATATTATTCATGAATAAATCATATAACATTAATTTTTCAAAAATATTTAATAAATATGTACATCGCTTACCTATAAATAATCTTTGCATTAAGTAAGCTTTTAAACATAAAAAAAGTTGGTAGCTCAATTTTTAATTACAATAATATTAATGATTTGCAAAATAATAATATTGTTTGTAATTGTAAAGATTATTTTTTTTCTGAATTTATAAACGATCATCACAAACATGTTGTAACAGGTAATTTAAATATTGTTAAAGAAAATTCTTTCAGAGAAATAATATCCAAAGTTATTAGTCATAGATTAATGATTTCTAATAATAATAATGCTATTAAAAAACAAATTTCTAAAGATATTAGTAACTTCATTACAAAATTAGCAATTAAATATAGTTTTTCTGTTGTGTATTGAATTTAAATGTAAAATTTTAAATGAATTACTGAACATTAACTGTAAAACTGATAGCGATATAATTTACAAAAATATTAAGCATCAAATTTCAGAACTACAAAAGAACTTCATTATTATTTATGCTGATAAAGTTCCGGGTAATTATGCAATTATTTGCAAGTGGCTTTATACTAATATGCTAAACAAACATTTTCAAAATAATACTGCTTTTAAGAAATGTAATTCAAGAAACAGAAGTTTTTAATCGAATCTCTGCTTTTTATTTAAAAAAAACTAGATTTACGTATTTCAGATATTAAATTCCCTCATATTTTTCTGACACCAAAATTTCATAAAAATCCTATTAAATTTAGAACTATAACGAATGGTTTTAAAACTTATATTACATACCCGAGTAGGAAGCTACAAAATATTATCCAATCCACATTAGACAAAATTGATAATTCTATTATTGTTAATAGTAGTATGGACATTATTAAGTATATGCTGATAAAATTATTTCTATTCATACCTATGATTTTGAAGATTTATTCCATAGATATAGGAGACATGTTTATGATTCTTAAAATAGCCTATAACAAATATTCTTTGAATAAGATAATAAAATATGATTAATATCTATAATTCAACTAGCATTAAATGAAGCGTATATTTTCCATAATAACTTTAACCCAAAAAAAAAAGGACTACCACAAATGGACCGCTAGTAACTGTTTAAATATTTTTTACATTTTTTATGAAAATGATAGTATTTGTTACAAATCTATTGCTTATTTAGATTCATAGAGGACCTAATTATTTTTAGTAATATAGTAGATTTTGTTCCGAGCTTTAATTATTATCCCCACTATTTGAAATTATTAAAAACTAACTGCAATAATGAGTCAGCTAATTTTTTGAACCTTTAATTAAACGTTAAGAGTAATTTGCTAATTATTAATATTTTTGGTAAAAGAGACTCTTTTAATTTTAACATTATAAAACTGTCATTCTGGTGTAGTAATCTACACCTATCAACATTTAGAAATATTATCTTAAACTTTATAAAAAGAAACAATGATTTAGTTACTGATAATGCAATTATAAAAAATTCTTCAAAAATTGCTTGGAATAGAACTATCTAAATAAATTCATTAACACGCTTTTATAAGTTTCACTTGTATGTAACGGAATCGTTGAACTCTATTTTTACCCGCTTTAAAAGGTCGGATTTTTCGAAATTCGAAATTTTGCACACTTGTCAAGAACCGTTGACAATGCAATAATTTTATAATTTTGTTCCATTGTTCTGATCGTAATCCTCAGGAATAACGATTTTTAGATTTTGCTACTAATTCATTATACCGTTTCTAGATTTGGCAACTAATTCATTATATCGCTTCCAGATTTGGCGACTAATTTTATATACCATTTCAAGATTTGGCAACTAATTCCAGATCCCATTTCCAGATTGGGCGACTAAAGGATTACGATTCTATAAAAGCAAAAAGGTTGCGACATGGTCGATCTTCGTTAACCATGTCGTGGGGTTTCAGCGTAAGTTAGAGGTGTGGGATTCTCGAAATGATGTGACATTTAGAATTCTTAATATGACTTTTATTAAGAATTTAACTTAAATTACTTATGTATCGAAACTTATATTAAGTGAGAATAAACCAAAACAGTAGTCTTAATTTAACACAGATCCCCAATTAGATCACTTATCAATATATTATTATATCCGCCTACCCCAATCTCAAAAATATTTGCGTTCAGAATATAATCTTCCTACCTTGGTTGAATACTCAGCGTCCAATCTACCAAATATTTCTCCCAATTGTTGTACAATGGTATTTCCTTGGTTTAAATGGGGGGGGCGTCTTGATTCTAGGTAAGCCGTTAATCAACACTTTTTTCTTTCTGAACTGAACTTTTTCTAAGCCATCGCGCTCCCTTTCTTCACGTCACGGGATATGGATCTGCAATGATCCCCATCCCCTATCTGATAATATTTTGGTGCTGACAAGTGGAAAAACCCGAGTGGGAAAAAAAAAGTTGCTAAATTTTGGGAGGATAATGCAGGCGAATGGCGTCACGTCTGGGGAGTATTTTCTATTTGGTGGGAAAAAAGTCCTGATTTTTGACGTCAACTGGGGCTGTAGCGTAACACTTTATTAGTTGATAGCAAAAAGTGAAAAGCCTCAATGGCTGCCCTGAAGTTGGGGAAAATTGAAATAAGAGTTTGTTTTGCCTGGTGGGTGAGCATGAAAAAAATTTAAAAAAATCAAAATTAAAAAAATTAAAAGAAAAAAAATATGGGTAAAAAAATTAGAATAATAGTTTGCATTTTTAAAATTTTGGGCAATACTTTTAAAGGGGGTTTATAAAAACCCAGGGTATTCCCCGGGGTCTCTTATTTTTCATTTAAGTGGTAATTTTGAATGTCTATTAAATTTAGATTATTGGTATTGGGAGATTTTTAAAAAATTTTAAATTCAAGAGTTTTAATAAAGTTTTTTTAAAGGTTTAATATCAGGGCTTTATAGATGGGGAGTTTCTGGTGTATCTACCAGCTCTGTTATATTTCAAAAAAATAAATTTTTGGGAGATTTAAAAAATTTTAATATTAGTATTTGCTGCGAAACCCCCCGGGCAAGCATAACTTAAAATGGGACGCAAACAGCAGTGTGAAAGTACCTTGTTGTTGAGAGTCATATCAAATTCCGGTTAATTAGTGGGTAAATTAACCTAAGCGCGATCCGGAATTTATTTTTGCATGTAGAATTGGTGTTTAAGTGAGTGCTTTATCAAAAACGATACCCAAGTTTTTTTTTACCCCGAGCCCAGTGTAGGGGTGTGTATAGCGTGGGAGGGGGGCAAGGCTTTCTTCTCTGGTAAAAGCACAGCAACCTTTTTTTCGACATTGTTTTTTTATCTTCCATGTATTAAAGAAATTCTCAGGAGAGAAAGGTGTTTATTTAGAGCGGTGTGATTGTGTTGTGATTTTTTAACGGGCCCGTTATACATGTGTCGTCAGCAAGAGGTTTATCATTGTTTGTGGATGTGTGGGCATGTCGTTTATGTATGATTAAATAAAATTGGGCCAAGGAGGGACCCTGTGGGCAGCCAATATTTATTTGGAGGTCAGAGGGGTGTGTTGTTCCCTGACCTGAAAATACCTGTTTACAAGGTAAAATTTATTATATGTTTGAAGGAGGAAAGTTAAAATTTTTTTAAAAATGAGACCACCCAGACCCGGTAAAAAGCCCTGGAATAAAGAAAGACAGTTCGGTGGATCTGCCTCTCTGAAATCCAGCGGAAATTTTTTCCGTGAGTCTGAGGGGGGGATGACAAAGAAAGAGATGTTTAGTGAAGCCATATTGGTTTGGGTTAATTATGTTAGTATCATAAATATACAAACTGATTCTATTGAGAATATATGCTTTTTGTAATTTTACCTAGGGTTGTGAGTAAAGAAATTGGCCTGTAACTTTGGGGGGATGAATGACCGGGCTTTTAATGGGGAAAAATAATGGCAGTTTTCAGTTTTTGGGGAAAGTGCCTAAGGAAGAAATTTTGTTGATAAGATAGGAAAGAACAATGATTGTTTAGTGGTAAAATTTTTTGATCTTTTTATTTGTGATATTGTCTATTCCTGGGGACTTGTTGTTTTTTAGCTTATTTTATGTAATTAGAAATTTCATCTGGATTAGTGGGGGCGATGGGATGGGGGAAAAGGGGAAAAGTTTTCCCAGGGGCATTAGTGACGTCAGGTCTTGACGTGTTAAAATTACTTGGTCTGTCGTTTTCTGTGTTTGTCTTCAAGAGTGGCTATGAGGTTTTTTCGGTCGTCGGTTATGCGCGCCAGAAGGTTTTTAAAAACAGGAATATCGTGCGTTTTCTTTTAAAAATTTTATTCATGTTCCAAAGGCTATTATCCTGCGTGTTGAGAGCTTCAAGTTTATTTTTTCAAGTGTCTTGTGAATGTTTTTGAGTTCTCGCTTAATTTTGCTTGTAGTCTGTTTGTTTCTGTTTTGTGAATTGGTTTAAATGTGGTTTAAAAAATTTTTCTTGAGCGATTTTTCGAGAAATCAGATCTCTGATATGACTTGGGGGGTATGTGTGTCGGGGGGTTTTGATTGGTTCAGGGAGGAGAATGGGCGGAGCATACGGCTTCAGAAAATTTAGTAATTTTATTCTCCAAAAATAATTTTTAAATGAATATTATTATTAAAGGGGCTGCATAAAAAAAACCAACATGGTAATTGCTCTAGGTTTTCTTGATGTTTGGGGTATTGAAAAGAAAATTTAAAAAAACAGGGTTTGTAGATGGTAACTCATAGAGATCAATCGTGAATGGGAAGTTAAAATTTTCCCGTTAATGCAATGTCTAAAGTATTTTGCGAGTTATACCCGCCTGGTAGGGGGGATCGGGATAAATGATTTCAGATCCATTAGATCAGGAGTCTTTTAGCTGAGTTCTCTGGCCGGAAAAGGGAGCAATTCCCCTATTTTTTGGCGTTAAAAACACCAAAAATCACTGACTGTTTACCTGAAGGTGTTTCGAGGTCTAAAGTAAAAGATATTATCAGAGCGGGGAGGAATGTAAATAGAAATTTTTGTATGGGTCTAGATTAGGGGGGTTGAGGGGTGACCAGGTTGCTTAACATGATGAAGCTGGGGCGTAGAAGTATGAAAGTGAGGGATAGATTTTTTAAAAGAATTAAAAGTCCGCCGTAAGCCTGTCCTTCTGTGATACGTCATTTTTTTTAGCATTTGTAATTATTAACATTTATGTTGTGTTTAGGGCCCCAGTGTGTTTTCTGTTTCATCGGGACTGTACTTCTCAAAAAAATTTAAATTCAAAAATTTTTTTTAAAATGCCGTTTGCGTTCAGGAACACAAACTCAGGCCCAACCCTTAATCGACTATTCATAATCATTATCCATAATAGCCCCTACTAAGGCGAAAACTCGCGTTTTCTAGTTTGTTTATTTTTGATTGATTTTCCTTGAGGGGATTTGGATTAAAGTTCATATTGTTAATTTGCCAATTATATAGTGCTGTCAATGCCTAATAATTCCTTGTAAAGGGTTGGGTATGAGATTAGCTTTGGATTTTGGTTTTTCTTACATTTACATTATTTTGAGGGGGGAAAGACAGTTGAATTTTTTTTCTGGTTTTGGGGAACGGAGAAATCCCCCTACTTTGTGTTGCCATTTGTTGGGTATTTTTTGGGTTAAATTTTAGCGTTTTTTTAGGTTTATTTTAAAAACTTAGGTCTAACAATACTATTGATTCGTTATGTAGTTGTTATTAGTAGATCCTTTTTTTGGGGTTAGGGTAAAGTGGGCATTTGGCATAGTTTATGTGTCCAACAAACCACAGTTTTTGCAATACATTTGTTCAACACGTTGTATTGCACATTCCCAAATTTTTGGGGATTACCGCATTTAAGGCACCTGGGTTTTAAATGGCGTTTTCCCCTATGATTAAATTTGTTGCATAGAAGCATTGTGTACCCCTTTGCCTCATGCCTTCAACGGGACAGTTAAGAAACATAATTTATTTAAATCGAAAATTTTTTGAGTTGTGGATTTCGGGGGAAAGAAATTAAGGTAGGGCTGATTTTTGGCCGATTTGGGATAATTATCTACGGTAAGGGTTCTATTAATATTTTATTTCATCGGTTTTGTGTCGCGGGGTAGTCCTTTTGCTCCGATTGGGCTTTTTCCTTGGGGGTATGACGTAAAAAACGTATTTTAAGTCTTCTAAGATGTGAATGAGTTTCTTGAATTTGTTAGTGTTAGTGTAAGTTTCAAACTCACCGGTGAGTTTACCGCGGTTTATGGGAGTTTGTCTGTGATGATTTTCATTTGTTGTTTGATGTATTAGTTACTTTTAACATAATTTGGGGGTGGTAATGTTTGGAGTAGGTGAAAGGGGTTATGGTTAAACGGGGACATTTAAGGTGTTTTCGGATAGAGGTGCTTTTTTGATGTTCGGGGTAGTTGACAGCCGGTCAGTAGTGAATTGTTTTCTGCCGTTTCCGAGATAAAGTATTAAATTTGTTTGCAAGATCAATTTGAAAGTTTGGTTGGCGTTAAAATTTTCTAATTTGCTAGAAGGGGCGTAGTAAAACCATCGATTTTTTTTTTTCGTTTAGTCGGGTGGGGGTTTTGGTTTCCATTATAAAAACATTACTATTTTCCTGAGTATCCGAGATCTTGTAATTGGGTGTGGCGGGTAAACATGATGTGGGGAGCCATCGATGACAAAAAGGGGAGAAAAGGGTGTACTCACTTACCGCTTTTATGTAGATCTGTAAACTCGTACAGTCTGTTCAGGAGTTCCTTCACATAGGGATTGTCCGTAAAAACGAGGTTTCAGGGATCGATAGTAAACTGTTGTCCTCTTACAAATGTTGATATTGGTCCCCTTCCTTAGGAAGTTGCTGCGTTTGAACAGATCTTGGTCGGCGTGCTGGCCTGTAGGTGTCCGGGGTTCCATGTCCCGAAGAGTGTCAAAAATTTAGATCCATAGTCGAAAAGGAGTAAAAGATTGCAAAAGCGAACAAATGGGTGTCGCCCTACCCTAACAGCTCTAAAAAGAGCTAAAGAGACGACTAGCTATTGCTCCCAAATGATCGGTATGAAATCCAAAGATTGTAGAAGTCAAACAATAAGGAGCGTATTTGCTATTAAAGTCTGATCAAAAACTCTAATCAAATTAAATCATCGAATGTCAACATCAAGAAGCTAAATATCAGTCGAATGCCAACTCTAACCAATTTTTTGGTCATCAAATCAACTGAGATCTAACCACCTTCCCATCGCGCTCACTAAAACTTCTGTCCTTTTAAAGGTTGTCTTATTTGCATCGTTCCTTCGTTTCACATCTTGGATTTGGGTTGAAAAAGATTTGCCATTAATCGTGGCCGTCAAAGAACACAGAGGTTATGTTAGAGAAAGGACGCGTGAGATGTCACAAGGTTTGCGTCAGCAATTTCTTACCATAATAAAAACAACTGTCTCGTTTTTCTGAAAATGGAAATAAAAAAAAAAAAGACTCGTGCATTTGAAAGAAAAAAACCTTCATATTCTAAAACGTTTCACTCAAACTGGGGACGCCCACTGCAGGGCATGATAATCCTACGGGGGGTGAGCATTGAAAAGTCCAAAATAAAATATTTAAAATAATTATTAATTTACCGAAAGGAAGCAAAACAAAATACATTCTGATATAATAAAAAAATAAATAAAATACATATTCACACTGATATAAGATACTTATAAATGTATCAGTGCGGCAAAAAGTATTTAATAACTGATTTATCAATTCTAAATTAAAAGCAAGTTTAACAATTACTAGTGACTTCCATGGGCTTGTTATATACACAGTATTATATACATATATTGATAATATGTGCAGTTTATTATATTAAAGTTGCATTGTAGCTTTAGCGTCGAAGTACATTATTATTGCATTCAACACGTTGTTGTTTGCGATGAAAATTATGACTCGCAAAATTGGGTCGCAAAAATGGAAACCGCTAAACTCATAATTAAAATCTGTTTTCTAAATTCTCTTGTCGGATTTGTGGAATGAAACATCATTCATTGCTTCATTTTATCACAAAACAGCTGAGAATTTATTCAGAGGTCTCTCTCACCGGATTAAATAATTTCTCCCAATCTCTTTGATTCAAAAGGTGTACTTTTGTGTCAAATACTGATGCAAGTTTCAGAGAGAATATTGAGCTCTTTTTAGTGAAAAATATCATTGACTTAACACCTTCTTTCGCATGAAGTATTTCAAACTCAGCTCTTCCACATTTCCTTCAGTTGGCTGATCCTACATTATGCAAACCAGACCGTATCGACGCATAAGATAGGATGACAATGGGTATTCCAGATTCTAAAAAAAGAAGCAGTTAAGATTAGTTCATCAATGAATAAATGAAATTTTAAAAAACTAAAAAAAAAACATGCTTTTATTATAGATCGAACTAAAATGAAAAATAAATTATAGTTTAAAAAAACTAAAAAACACGCTTTTAGGGTTAATCCAGCTAAAATGTAAAAAATCATTCTTAATATAAGAGTAAAACTATTAACAAGAAAATTAATATCATTGGGGTAAAAGCGTGGATGGCTTTGTACTACATTTTTACACTAACTCGGCATTTCGGAATAGAACTAGTAAGAAATTATAACAATAAGTACCCCACGCTTTTACCCCAATGACATTAATTTTCTCGTTAATAATTTTTTTTTTCTTATTTAAAAGGGGGTTTTTTTAAATTTCCCAAAACGTTTTTTTTATTTTTTAAAAATTTTTTTTTAAATTTTCTATGTTACTTAACTTTTTTTTTAATTTTGGATTATTGATTTTTTTAAAAAATTCGTTTTGGCTTGGGTTTTTGAAAAAATTTTTTTCTTTATGCCCTTTGTGTTTGCCCCAATTTTGGCATTTTGCCCCACATCTTCCCAAATTTTTAAAATTAAAAACAAATAAGGGGGCCGTTTGGGGGTTTAAAAACGGCAATTTTTTTATCAACTCTAATGTTTTGAAAAAACATTTCAGTTCGTTCGAAAAGACTTCATATGGAAAGTCGCAAAAAAGGGGGTTTGCCAAAAGGAGAAAGGGGTTTGGGGTAAATTTTAGAAAAAAATTCAACTTAAGGAAATTTCTGAAATGAAATTTAAAAACATTGAAATTTGGGAAACTTTTAGAAATACCCAAAAAATTTTTTTAACCCAAAAAATCCTTATACCCTTTGCGGGTGCGGGCCCCATAAATTTTTTGGGCCTTTTCAAGTCAGAAAAAGGCGCCACGTAATGCAATCTAGGTATAAAATTTTTAAAAATGGTTAAACCAAAGAAAAAAATTCGGTCTCCCAAACCCTTTTAAAATACTGTATTTTATAAAAAATATTTTGCTGGGGTTGGTTTTACATTAAAAACACTAATTCTGTTTTTTTTCCCTTAAAAAAAATGGGGCGGGGTGTTAGAAAAAAAAAGAAACCCCAAAACCCATACGTCAAAACCATACCTTTTCAAAGGCAACGATCGGGTAAAATTTTAAAGGAACCTACGTTTAGTTCTTGCAAAAAAATTTTTAGAAACGGCGGGAAAAATTCGAAATGAAACGGGAAGGGGGGAAGGGACTTTTTTTTTTGCACTGATGGGGGGGTTAAATTCCCGCAAAAATTGGTTTTTTTTTCCCCAAAACTCACAAAACCCCCAAAGGGAACGGGGGTTCCCAAAAACCCTTTTTTGGGAAATCCCTTTGATAAAAATATTTATGGGGGGCCGCTTCTAACTTTCCCCCCATCAAACAAATATGGAAAAGAAAAAAAAAATTTTTCTTATGGGGCTTTTGTGGGAAATTTTACCCCAAATAGACTTTTTTTTCACAAAAAATTTAAAAAAGAAAAGTTTAAAACCCGCAAATTTAGGTTTTTTTGTTAATAAAATTTTTTAAAAGGGTTTAAATTATTTAAAAGGTTTGGAACAAAAAAAAAAATAAAATTGGGGAAACTTTAAATTTTTTAAAAATTTTTAAAAAATTTTAGAAAATTTACTTAATGGTTTTTAAAATTTTATTTTTTTTTTTTTCCCAAAGTATTTTTAAGGGTTAACTTTTGCAGATGCTAAAAAAATTTTTTAAAGGGTGAAATCAGCTAGTTATATAGGTAATTTTTAAATTTTTATTATTTTTCCCAAAAAAACATTTTTTTTCACACAAACATTTTTTTGATCAAAATTTTTTGAGATTTTTTTGTCTCGAAAACAACCCACTTAAAATAAAATTGTAGAAATTATTTATGATCGTAAAATTTTTTTTTTTAATTTTTCCGTGTGCCCATCGTCCCCCCCGTTACAAATTTTCCGTCCCAGGTTGGCCCCCTTCCCCTAAAACTAGGTTTTTTGCAAAAAACCTCAAGAACAAGAAAAGTATTTTTTGTCAAACCCCTATTTTTTACAAACACTTTTTTAAAAGGCAATTAAAAAAGTATTGAAAAAAATTTTAAAAAATTTTTTTAAACCCTATTTTTTAATTAATTTACTAAATTAAAATATTAATCTGGGGACCCAAATTTTCACCCACCCATGCATTATTTTTTAGTAACTAGAATGTTTTTTTTTTTCCCAAAACCGGTTGGAATCTAAGCCCATTGAAATTAACTGCAATCGCATTATTTCTGGAAAAGAATTTATTTTTAAAACTTTTTTTTTGCAACCCCCCTTATATAAAAATTTTTTTCACTTATACACTTTTTTGGAATGGCTTTAAAAATTGTTTAAAAAATAGTAAGTATATTGTATGAATTTGAAAAAAAAAATTTGGGAAGTTTTTCTTGCTTAATTTAGAGTTTGGACATCAAATCTGTTGATGGTAAAAGGTCATTCCCTTTTCCTTTATTGGGTTTTCCCCCAAACGGGTGGCCCCGGTTTTAGAGGGGGTATAGGTACCCCGGACCGGGGCCCGGGCCTTGATTTTTGTTTCGACCCGGGTACCCCCTAAGACCCCCGCCGCGTAGGGCGGCGATCCCGTTAAATTTTCCCCCCGAGCTGAAACGTCCCCCCCTTTGGTGGGTGTGGTACCCGGGGGAAAGGGGGGGTGCCTGTCATTCGTCCACGTCATTCCCAGTGGGTTCAAAATTACGGGTCCCCAAACCCGCTTTTAGGCGGGAAAAAAGGTGTGACTTTAAAAATATTCAATCAATAAATAACCCCCAAAAAAATTGCCCAAAGGTACCCCTTTCCCAATTGGGAAACATTTGGGGGGTTTTTTCCCCAAAAAAGGTACAATTATCTCGTAAAAACCCGGAATGGAAAAAACAAAAAAATTTTTTTAAAATTATTACGAAATAAAAATTTAAAAACTTTTTTTAAAAAATTTTATATTATAATAAAAGTTTAAAAAAAATTTCCAAAAAATTTAAAGTTGAAATTTTTTCAGTTTCTTAATAAACGGGGAATGAGCTTTAAATTCTTGTTGGAGGATAAAAAAAAATTTCCAAAAGAGAACGTGAATCCTTTTTGCTTTTAACATTAATATTTTTTTTTTCGATTTTTTATTGTGACTCGTGGAACCCTTCCATTACGTTTTAAAAGGTTGGGGGAAACCCGGTTAAAATTTTTGGGGTGTACTTTCTTAGGGGGTAAAAAAACCCGGGTTGTCAGTTTTTTAAACGTTGCTCTAAAAAGCAACGACCCTAAACCTAATTTTTTGGGAACCTCGGCCCCAGTAACACCCCGGGAGCTGGGTCCCCCTCTTTCTAACTACCACATCGGCGGGGGGAATGGTCTCATCCCCGACCTTGTTTTAGTGGCAACAGGACTCGACCCCCTACCCCCCAACCACGGCTCGTGATCATAACCATAAGTTACCCGGGCCCCCGGGAATAAAAAAAACCCCTTGGGTTGGGGTTAAATTAGATTTGAATTGTCGGTATGTGAAAAAGGGGGGACAATATAAAAAGGAAATAAAAAGGTGTAAAAACTTGGCGTAACGTACACCCCACGCATTTCCGGGGGGGGAAAATCTTCTAGGGCGGCCCAAACTGGGCTGACGCCATTACGTAAATTTTCCAAAACTGGCTTTTTTTTTTAACCCTTTTTAAGCGTTTTTAAAATTTTTGGCGATCTAACATCATTCAAAATAAAAATTTTGGGAATGCGTAAATATCTTAGATCAATAACCAAATAAAAAAAACATTTTAATTTTTTCCCTTCCCCGCGGGCAAAAAAGGAATGGCAAAAAAAAAAGGGTCAGACGGAAAATTGGTTAAAATGCTAAAAAGATAAAAAAAAATTCACTTTTTTTTTGGTATCCCTTAGGGTTGGTGGTAGTAAAAAAAAAAAAAGACATGTTACTTTTTACTGAGTAAAAAGAAATTAGGCGTTTTTAAATTTCCCCCCATGTATTTAAAATTTTAAATTTAAAGCGAACTCGTAAAAACGTACATCTTTTAAATCTTTTTCATAAAAAAAATAGTATTGTGATACTTGAAAACCCTAAAGAGAAAATTTTAAATAATTATTTTGGTCTGTTTTTAAAAGAAAACCCATATGCCCACAAAAATTTTCCCTAGATTTATGAGTATTCAATCAAAAAAAAAGCATAATAAAAAATGTTTCAAAAATTGTTTTAGAACATATTTTTTTTAACATTCAATCCCTTTTTAATATAAGGGAGTGTTCCTTCGCTTTTAAAAACATTTTAAATCTCACTTCTCTTTTGGGATATTAATCTTTTTTTTGGGGAAAGGAATTAATTATTCTGGTTCTTATACTTTTATTTTGTTAAAAGAAAAAAGAAAAACGCGGCCCAAAATGAGTGGATTTAAAAAAAATAAATTTGAGGTGGTTTCTCAAAACAAAAAATTCAAAAGGGAAAAAGGGAATATAAATTTTAAATACAATAAAAATTGGATAACTTTTTAATATCCAAAGTTCATCATTTTTTTAAAATGATAATATAGTAATCCGGGGAACGATGAACAAACCCTGGAAGTAAAAATTAATCCACAAAAAAAAACAGTTTCGGCCCTTAAATTAAAAAAAGGATACTTCAACTAAAGAAAAGGAGTCAGAAAAAAAACGAAAGAAAAAAAATTGATTAAAAAGTTTTGCGCCTTATGTAGGTACCCCCATAGATGCAGTTTTAAAAGGGAAAAAATTTTTAAAAAATTAAATACCAACCAGAAGGAAATTTTAAAAACATCCAAAAGGGGAAGGGCCATCATTTTTATTATAGTTTTTTCCAAAGGGCGGGGACAAAGGATAAAAAAATGGCTGTCCCTTTAAACCCCGATTTTATGTTCCCACCGTAAAAGTTATTTCGGCTTTTCGCTGATGGAAAAAATTTAATTTTTTTAAAAAGAAGCCTGGTGAAAAAGGTGGGGAAGCCCGGCGGGAATAAAAAAATAAATAAATAAAAAAACTGAAAATTATTAAAATTTCCCTTACCCAAAAGCTTTTTTTCCACATATGACATCAAAACAAAAAAAAAACCGGTGGATTCATTTTGGGAAATAAAAAATTTTAAAAAGTTAAAAAAGGTTACCCAAATCTTACAAAAGAATCATAGACGTTACAATGACTCTAGAAAAGGTGCAATTTTCCCTTTTTTCGGGGACATCGAAAACTCTTTTTTCGATTCAAAAAAATTTTTTTGAATAAATAACCTCTTGGCTAAATTTTGCCCCTCTTCTCAAATTTAAATTTTGCCCGGAAAAAAAATTCAAAAAAATATCTTAAAAAAAAAAATGAATTTTTATTGCTATTATAGGCTCTAGAAAAAAAATATTGTTAAAAAAAAATGTTTTTTTTTCTCTATTTTTTTCTGGGACACAAAAGGATTTTTTAAAAAAATAAGAAAAAATTAAAGTAAAAAAAGGTATGTAACAACTGATGTTACCGATAATTGACCCGGAATAATATCAAATTAACGAAACGTTCTTCTGGCGGGCAAATAAACTCAAAAGCCCTGGAAAAAGTGATGTGTAAAATTTTCTAAATACACTAGACATTAATTTGGCGAAGTGTCGAGGAAAAAAGGATATGATGGGGCAGCTAACATGAATGGGCGTAGGGGGGTTACAGAAATTCATTAAGGACAAAAAACCCAAAGAGCAAATTACATTACTGTTCAACACACAACCTCAATCTTTTTCCCTAAACTATGGATGAATAATTTTACCCTCTTATAAAAAAATTTTATGATTTTTTGCCCTTTACACATTTTGGGACCCGGCTTTAAAAAGGTTGGGAGTGATCTGAAAATAGTGCAGAATAACGAAAACATTCGGCAGACTATTAAATCATTTCCGCAAGGTGGGTCATCACGATTTGTCTGTAATATCAATTTTCACAAATACATTTCGGGATTTTAAAAGTATTTTCCCAAATATTTTTAAAAAAACCCCAAAAAAGAGAAACGGGAAAATTTTTAGCGTTTAAAAACATAACTTCAAAAAACACAATCACCAAAAAAAGATTTGGGAAAACCCTAAAGACCATTTTTAAATTAAAAAGCAACGTCTACCCCGGGGAATCATCGTAAAAATTTTTGCTAATAAAAAGGGAAAAAAGGCTTTTTGGGTTTTTGGCAAAAAAATGGGGTATCACCCCGGAGTTTAAAAAAAGGAACATGAAAAGTTAAAACCATTTTTTCGATGTTTTCCCAATGCTGATGAAAAATTTGCAAGACAAGAAGGGTTTTTGAGGTGGATTTTTTAAGGCCAATTTTTTGATGTTCTTACTACTCAATTAAAAAATCGCTTAAAATTTAAAATGGCATTTAAAAAAAATCATTCATTTTTTATTTCCCCCAAAAAAATTGTAATACAAATGATCTTTTTATAAAATTTTGAAGCCAATAATCTTATAATAAAAAACACATAATTCTAATCATTCTAATAATCCTGTTTCATAAATTTTTTTGAACTTTTTGAAAACATGCAGCACGAAACCCCAAATATATAAAAAAACTTGTGCCCCGGGATATAAAAGGGGTTTGACATGCCTGGGTGAAAACCACAAAAAAAAGTGTAAATCCCCACTTCGGTGTGGGAGGGAAAGGGGAAATTTTACTCAAATTTTTTTCTCTTGGGTTGTGACTTCAGCACTTCGGAAATTGAAATTTAAAGTATTCTTTAAATACGAAAACCAAATCACCATGGGGCCCTAAAAAACACCCCTATGTAATTCTCGTTCAAAACCCAAAAAAAATTAGGGAAGCAAAAAAAATAAAAAAAAGATTTGCTTTCAAAAACTCAAAATGCAAAAAACTCAACTGTTGGGTGTACCGGAAGCTCTTCGAAAAATGAAGTTATTAAAAAGTAAAAATTCATTTATTATTATTTAAATTTTAAAAATAATATAGGGGAAATAAAATTTTGCTAGTATGTTTCATTTTTGTTCTTAATTTTTGTAAAAAATTTCCTTCCCAAAAATTTTTTATTCATTCACGAAAGTTTTGGGGAAATCAAAGGTTTTATTTCTATTAAAAAATATTCCCCCCAACAAATTCATTAATAAAAAATAAAAAACTATTTATGCATAAAAATTATTTATATGGGAAATGTGTGGAAATTTTTTGAGTACAACAATACTCCCGTTACATTTTCTTTTCTACGTAAAATTCCCCTCATACATACCCACGTAATGTTTTCGCTCATTGTATTTATCAGTTGAAATTTATTTTTAAAAAGAAAAGAAATTATAACGTCAAAGGGTACTACACAAGATTTTTATGACTTACAAATAACAAGAACAAAAAATTAAATTCTGTTTTTATCAAGGGAAAATTTTCCCTTTTTTTTCCCAAAACATAAATTTTAGTAAAAAAAACTTAGTCTGATATCCGGGTTTTTATTTTTTGTATTTTTTTTGTTCGGATATCCCACTTCCCCTTAAAAAAAGATTTAAATATCTTTTTTTTTTAAATTACGTGCGTAAAAAACATTGTTTTTTTAAACTTTTTACAATTTTTAGGGTTTTAGAATGTATCTTTTTAAAAAGGGGTTTTTTCTGTTCCCAAAGCAAATCGAGGGTTTAAAACCCGGGGTTGTTTTTGGTTTCACGGGGAAAAAGTGAATCGTATTTATCACAACTTATGAAAAAATTAAAAAACATTTAACTTATTTTATGTGAATAATTTTAATAATCAGTTATCTCAAAAATTTGCCACTACGCCCCCAAACAAAAAAAGCATTGGAAAATTTTAATGCCCAAACTCGGGAGAAAACTTTTGACTTTCACATTTTCGACTTACAAAAAATATTTCTTATTGCGGAGCTTTGGGGGGTACTGTACTAATTGAAAACAAAGATTTCTTAAAAAGTTTATTATCTGTTTAATTTGGAAAGGGAGTCATAATTTAACGTTATCCAAAAAATTTTTAAAATATATATATATATATATATATATATATATATATATATATATATATATATATATATATAATTTTTTAATTTTTTAAAAAAACTTTTTTTATCTGATTAAAAAAGTATTATGGATGTTAAAAAAATATATATACTCATCATTTTAACTATAAAACCCATAATCATTTATGATCTTGGACACATTTTTTTCCAAAAAAGATCATTTTAAAGTATTTTCATCCAAAAAATTTTTAATCTCAGTTTTTTTCTATATTTTTTTTTTTTTCATTTATTGTTGATTTTTTTAAATTGTTAAAAAAATTTTTTGGTTTTATTTGTTTTATAAAAGCTAAACCCCATTTTTCTCATAGGGGTTTATGGATTTTTTAAAAAAATCCCCGTTCTTTTTCCCCAAAAGGGAAAATGCTTTTGAGACCAGGATTTAACAAAGCATTTCTACCCCATTTAAATCTACGGTGTAGTATTTTTAATAAAAAACTTGAAAAAGCAAAATAATAAATGCTTAAAATAATGGCTCTCTTTTTCCCTTTCATGGGGCCCAAAAAATTTGGAGAAAGAATTAAATTCCAGTGAATGGAATTCAACCTTTTGGGAAGGGGGATTTTCCCCTCCAAATTTTTCAAAAAAGTTGAAATATTTTACTAATTTAAGGTAATGTAAATATAAATATGTATTGAATATTATTATATGAATAAACACTTATTGGAATTTTTTTTTTTTTAAATTTTAATAACGGTTTTTATTTATTTTATTACACTTACATCAAATTTTAAAAGAAAAAAAAAAATCTGCATGGGAAACATTTTTTAGGATTGCATAATTTTTTTTTTACTTTTGGGGTCAAAATTTAAAAAAAAAATGTAAAATTTTTCAAAAAAACCTGAAAAGGTTAAGAAAAAAAGGAAAGGGCTGAAGGGTCAATTTTAAAATGAACACGTAAGTCCGGAAAAAACGTCATGCGAAATATCAGGAACAAAAACAGCAGGGGGTGATGTGAGCGTTTCGCAAAAAGCTGATGTCCCGGGGAAGGGGCTTTTCCCCCAAAGGAAAATGAAGGACGGGGAAAGCAATTCCCATAATTTCTCTGCAAAAATCCCGGGGAGGGCAGTTCGTGAAAATATGGGTGGGAAAAAATCTCTGGATGACTTCCCCGTGGGAAGAATGATCGGAAAGGGTGGAGGAGGGCGGCGTCACCCCTGTTCCGGGTGCAAGGGGGGGAATCAACAAAAATGTCGTTTCCCCGCTTGGCGTTCCAAACCACAAAAGCGGTTTGAAAGGTTGGGGTGGCCGCCCCAGGACGGGAAAGAGGGGGTACCATTATCACCGCAGGCGAAAAAGTTCGCGGGGCAGCCCAAACGCCATTGCTCAAGGGAGCAACAGGTCGGTGTAAGGGTTTTCTGTGGCCGGAAAGCCTTCACAAAGGGGGCCCTTTTACCCCTTTTCCCGAACGCCTTTTCCTCCCGTTGAAAGTGGGCCCCCGAAGTCACCGTTTGGGGGCGAAGGCACAAAAAATGGAAACCTTTATCCCCAAATTTAGTCGTGTTCTCTTTCGGATAAATCGGGTTTTAAAGCATTCTCAACGCCTTTTTTGGGGAAATCGGGACCCGGTTTTATCAAAGTAACTAAGGAAAAAACATCCCTTACGGTGGTCCTGGGTTCTTTTTCTGAGCCCCCTTTCCGACAGAGGGTCTGTTTCCGGGGGTCGCGTGGGGGTACTTCTTCCCCATCTTTCATCTTTTTCCCAGGTGCCATTGGCCCCCGCCATCTTTTTTAAAGGTGACAATGCACGCCCATCGCCTCTTGCTGTTGAGGGGCTGCTGGAAAATGAAGATATCACTCCGGGAAAGGTTCCAGCCTCCAAAATTTTAAAACCCATCCCCAACATGTGTGGGATGCGGGGGCAAAATTTCCACACCTTTCCCTCATCCGTTCAACCAACCCCAAATCAAACGAAAGTTGATTGAGGGGAAAGGGCACTCCCCAAACCCCAAAAAAATGTTGCACCAACTTGGGTTTGAGTAAAGCGGAAAAACGGTTACCAAAACAACCATTTGTAGTAAGGGGGGGCATATACCCATTTGGGAAAATCTTGCTTTTTCTTCCTGTTGGGTAGACAATCATTTAGTCACGATACTATGCGTTCAATAAAGCTTGTTTTTTTTTTGATTCCATACCGTTTTGGGTTTGTATTCCTTTTTCAACGCCATTTCTTTTTTGTCATCCTTTCGTACATAATACTCTCCCTCATTTCCCGAATTTCATTTTAAAATGAATTTTTTTTGGAAGTTTGGAATAAACCCACCTGTTGCTTAAATTTTGCACACCAGGTTTTTACATAGTTTTTGGCATAAAAATTTTTCAGACTACGTTCGGAACCGTGATTTTGCAAAACCTATAAAAGGATAAAAAATTTGGTTTATATTTGGGGTCACTTTGATTGGAAAAAAAGTATAAAAATTGTTTTAAGAATAGTATTAAAAAAATTTTAGTACAAATTTTGACAAAAAAAGAACATAGAATGACCCCTTTTTAAAAAATTCTCCTTTTAAAAAAAGCTTCTAATTTTAATAATATTTTTTCCTTTTTATATAGCTCAGGGCCCTCTGTCCAGAGGATCAACTTTAAAGGAAAAAATATAACTTAGAAAATGGGTTTTTTTCCTGTTTTTTCGACAACAAAAGGGGGGAAATTTTAAAAAAAAAAAACGCCGATAATTTTTCAAAAACTTTTAAACTCGAAAAAAATGTTAAAATTTTTTTAAAAAACATAGTTTTAGCCTTGGGGCAAAAACAAAACTTTCCTAAAAATTTAAAAAAAAAAAGGGAAAAATTAAAATTAATTTTTGCCGAAAATAAAAATTTTTTTAAAAAATTTTTTTTTTCCCAAAATAAAAAACTTTTTGCCCTTATTCAATCTGGGGACCCAATGAAATATCCGTTGCACAAAAAGGGGGTTCCGAACAGTGGCTTTTTCCCCAGAGGGTTTTTTCAAGGGGGGGTCGAGGGGAAAGTTCACCCTTTCCCTTTTAACTCCTTTTTGGTTTTGTCGATTTTCGGGAACAAAAAAACAAAAAAAAAAAATTATTGAAAATATAATTTAGCATTAATAAAAATTAATCATTAATAACAAATATTTTAAAAATTTTACTTTTATATACCCAGAAATTTTAAACAAAACGGAAAAAAAGCAAAAGGGGTTTTTGGGGGGCCGGGAACTGGCCATTGGTTGGATACCTTAAATAGGAAATAATTTTTTGGAACATTTTATATATATATATATATATGGGGCTTTCAATTTAAAAAATCATTAATATTTTTTTATGTTTATATATTTTTTGTATTTAGGACCTAACTGGGATAATCCCCGGATGGAAAAACCCTATACAAATTTTGGAAAAATTTTTGCTCCCAAAAAGGGGAAAAAAAACCCAAAAAAAGAAATTTATATGCGACATTTGGGCTTTGTAATTCAATAAGCCCGGGGGGTTGGAAAATATATTTCATACGAATCAAAATTTGGGGGGAACTTTGGTATTTTCCATCCAGTATTCTGGTTAAAGGGGCTAATTCTTTTCAAATCAAACAATTTTTTCTCAAAAATCTCAGGTTTCACTCTGATAAAAGTTGTGAGTGTTTTAACCAAAAAAGCGTTCTAGGGGGCATTATCCCAGGGGGTGGCCCCTTACAAGAACGCGAAAAAATTTTTGCAGTATAATATAACAAAATATGAGCAAACATTTTTTTGCGTCTTGCGGGAAAAAATTTACCGGGACAATTCTAAATTTTCCCGCTTTGAAAAAATTTTTTGGGCCGCAAAAGAGGAAAAACCGTCCCAAACCCGTCAAAACAATTTAAAAAGGGGTATTATTTGTTTGAACAGCAATTGTCGATGGAGGTGGTGTAAAAAAGTTACGGCCATGGGTTAAATGCTTCCCCTGGGTCGCTGTGATTATTGGCACCAATGGCAACTCAAAAAATATTTTATAGGAATCAGGGAAAAAAAGTTTGTTTTATTTTTGAGCTGTCCGGGCCGAATTCCCGATAAGAACCCATTGCTACAAAAAAAGGAATGGCTCTTCTACTGGTATGGAGGTAAAATTGTAGAAGGGTTTGGGGTTTTTTTAAAATGTTCACCCATATTCGTTGCACTCGAATTGTGGCAGATAATTAAAATATCCCTTTCTTCGATCCCGAAAAAAAAATTTGGATTATTTGGTCAGTCTTAAAAATTGGTAATTAAAGCCGTTAAATTTTGGGAGAAAAAAATGGACAAAAATTTCAGCGTGATACAAAAAGGGGTTTGGGGGAAAAAAGGGCATTGAAGGGTCATAAAGTTTTAAAAAATATGCATAGGGAAAAAGGCGCACGGGGCAATAATAAAAAAATCACGCCCATCCCCCATGAATGCAAAACCAACAAATGATTTAATTTCCGTATTCTTGGGGCTTGAAATCTACCAAACCCATGTTTTAGAAAACATGACAAAAATTTTCCTGTGACAAAAAAACTGAGTCTTCAAAAAAATGATGTTTTAATACTATCTTTTTTCCCGGAAAGTTGGATGCGATTCATTATGAATTAGATCGAACTCTCGTATCATGCTGCGATACCCTTTTATGGAATTCAACCAATAACTTGGCTGAGAGTTTCATGAGTCAATTTTGCAAAACATCTGGTGGGAAACGGGTAGACCATTCAAAAGCTGGAAGTATAGAAAGGCGAGCTAAAATTGCAGCTTTAGCATTTCAAAGTCCAGCTCAACAGTGGATAACAAACGTAAATAAGTTTATTACTGGTAAAAGCCCGAAAAGTCCATTGCAAAAGTTTTTGACAGCTCGAAGGAATGAAAGAGACACAAAAATAAGAAGGCGAAGACTTTTTCAAAATGAAAAAAAATCACAATTCCAAAAGAAAAACAATCACAACAAAAGGAGGTGATGCAAGCTACGGAGATAAGCCTAAAAAACCGGATGTTTCTCCAGAAATGTATAATATACTTCTGAAAAATCATTTAGAAAAAATATCTGTCACATACAATAATGACCTGGAAGAATGCACCGAGGTCAGTGGACATCAGACAGATGGAGAGAAGAAAAGTCATTCCGGATATCATCTTCATCATTCAAGGAGATTTAATGCCGAAGACTATCTTCAAGTGCTTCTCTTGTGAAGAGGTTATTGTATGGAAGCCGCCTAACAACTACAGCGATGAGATATGGTTTGGCAAACGAAGAAATTGCTCGCAAATCATATTCATCAAAATATTTAATTGATGTAAAAGAGTGTGGTTTATTTGTCGATCCTGAAAACCCATATCTTTGCACGTCTCCCGATGGTCTTATTGGGTCAGACGGTTTAATAGAAATTAAATGCCCATATTCAGCCAAAAATTGTAAAAATTTAAAGAAATTCTGTATATCTAATAAAAAATACGGTTTGTGTGACAGTTCATGATGATGGATCGATTCATCTGCCATCTATACACAAGTTTTACTATCAAATTCATGGACAATTAAGCATCACAAATCGTAAATGGTGTGATCTTTTCTTGTGGTGCGGAGAAGATACACTAAAAATTCGCGTTAATCGGGACAAACACTTTTGGAATAACAATTTACCAAAGCTCAAGCAATTTTATTTTAATTTAATTTTACCTGAAATTTTCGATCCAAGAGTGACGCGAAATATGCCATTGCGAGAGCTTCCTCAAACCTCAATTATTAGCCAGGAAAAAAGAAAAAGCACACACAATGCGGAAGAAATTAAAAAAACCACCACTCCATTTGACAACGCAAACGTTGATAAGTTCAAGAAACGCATTTCACCCCACAAATACCCAATAAACCTTCAGTTATTATTGAAGATAAAAATCCATATCCTAAAAGAAAAAGAAAACCCAAAGTGATATTTGACTTATAAAGACAAAATGGGCTATTTTCATTTCACTGTTATTAACATCCTGATTCCAATTTATTTGCAATAAATGGAGAGAAGCATTATTCAACCTGAAATTAATATCCTATCAGATACGCAAGGAAAAATTCCGCTCATGCACTGATATCGTAAATGGCGTAAAGATGATGGAAGTTGTTAGTTAGTAAAACGCGCGCGCGTGCAAACAGCATATAAATTAATGATATTCTGATAAAACGGCATTCACCGAGACTGTCGCAAAAACATTGAAAGAACGAAGGAATGATTGACCCGAGGAGGGACGAGCGCCTAATAAATCTTAGTCACCCAAGGAGCGAAGGGGTGACTGACCCTAGGAAGGGGTGTAAGCGTTGTTTCTCTTTTCTCTGGTGGCAACAGGGGGAGGAAAAGCGCTCCGAAGAGAGAGGGAAGGAGAGTCCTCTAGATGCGTTTGGAGGAAACGGACGGCTATGAGCGTGCGCGATAATATTTAAGCTTTTTTATGCATCCTTGTAAATACTTAATAAATGTTTTATTTAAATTGAGAAACACTCGTAGCCACATCATTTATTTCGCACTTAGTTTACAGTTTGTAAATGAGTCGTGATCATTATTGAACATTTTTTGGCGCCCCCGGGTGGGCTACGAGTGTTAGAAAAGCATTTTTGAATATAAGAAAGTAGAGCATGGATGCTTTAAAATTGAGACGCACGCCGTTGAGGACAGCCTTCACGAAGGCTGTAAATCATCTTCAGGAAATTATCGAAAATGATCCTGTAGATATGAATGCCGTAGAAACTGCATTTGAGCAATTAAAGGTAAAAAGCGCAAAACTTAAAGAAGTAGAAGATGCAGTTTTAGAATTAATGATCGAGTCAAACTGTACGCAAGAAGCATACAATATTGAATTTGAAGCCATTGAAGGCTATGCTGAAAAGATGATTGCCTGGCAAGTCCGCGTGAAAAATATCATGAAGGCAGATGCTTTGGGACAGAAGCACAATCACAGCCTGGTCACATCATCGTCTTCATCTCTGCGTCTTCCCAAGATTCAGTTCCAGCAGTTTTCTGGAGAGTTGACGGATTGGCTGCGTTTCCACAACCAGTTCAAGAGAATCCATGAAGATGAGAGCATTGATGATGGGGACAAGTTTCAGTACCTGATCCAGGCAACAACTCCAAAATCCCGGCCAGGGATATAGTTGAAAGTTTTCCGGCGACCCCTGAAAACTACAGAAAGGCTTTTGAATACCTAAAAATGCGGTTCGGACAAGAGGATGTCTTGATTCAAGTGTATGTCCGAGAACTCTTAAAGCTGGTTCTACAGAACACAGAAGTCAAGAAAGTAAATTTGTCTTCGCTGTATGACAAGATTGAGGCCCAGCTACGCGCCTTAGAATCCTTGGAGTCACCAAAGAAAAGTATGCAGCCATGCTGTTCCCGATGGTGGAATCCTGTCTTCCCGCTGAAATTCTGCGCGCCTGGGAGAGATACGTTGGCTATTCATCAGATGAATCAGGTAAGAAAGACCTTGATTCTCTTATGAAATTTTTATCGATAGAGGTTTCTAGTGAGGACAGAATAAAACTAGCTAGGAATAGTTTTGATTCTGAGAAATTTAATTATAAGAAAAATTAGGAAATCTTTCTACTACTGTAACTGCTGCAGATTTATTTAATAGTAACTTTAAAGACACAAGAAAGACTTTAAATTTAAGAATAGTAATGATAATTGTATATTTTGTGAAAAAATGCATGCCTCTGAAAATTGTTGTGAAGCAGCTTCTATGTTATATGATGTTAAGAAGAATGCTGTGATTAAGAGAGGCGTGTGTTATATTTGTTTAAAAGGGGTCACATGTCACATTCATGTAGATCAGATGTTAAATGCATAATATGCAATAAACGACATTATGCTGTGTTATGCTCTAAATTACCTTTGAGATCGGGTTTGGAAACCGAAAGTGCAAGCGTTGAGAATAGCACGACTGCTAGTTCATCTAGCTCTAATGTTTGCTAATCAAGCTTGCACTTCTGAAATTCTCTTGCAGACTCTTGTGGTTGTGTTGCAAAACGGAAACCATAAGAGTTTAGTAAGAGCTTTAATTGACACCGGATCTCAAAAATCGTATATTTTAAAATCCACTGCGGAAAAATTAGCATTTAAAAATGAAGGAGAAGAAGAGTTTATTCATTCTTTGTTTGGCGGTACAAAAACAAAAATGTATAGACATAAATGTTATAAAATCTGTTTAACTAATGTTGATAATAATTATACTTGTAACTTAAATGTGTATGACCAAGAAATGATATGTAATGATGTTCCAAGTATCAGACATGGTCCTTGGATAAATGAGTTAAAAAATAGAAAAATTAATTTATCAGATAGCGGTCATAATTTGGGGAAAAATAGAAATATTAATAGGAGCAGATGTAGCTGGAAAGCTACTGACTGGAACTATGTTCTATTTAAAATCTGGTCCTGTAGCAATAAAAACTAAATTAGGTTGGACACTTATGGGAAAAACTTATAGAAATAAGACTAATTTTGATAACAATCATTTTATGAATGTTACTTCCATGTTTGTAAATGATATGTGTATTTCCGATTTGTGGAACCTCAAAGATGATTGTTTATCATGTAAAATTAACTGTCAGAAAATTGAAGGTAAGGCTATAACTACTAAAAGGTCATTGTTATCCATAGCTAATCCTATTTTTGATCCGATTGGTTTTACGGCTCCTGTGACTTTAAAACCAAAATTAATTTTACAGGAAATTTGGAAATTAAAATTAAAATGGGATGAAAATCTCCCAGAAAATATTTTAAATCAAGTTAAACAGTGGTTAGAGCAACTCCCTATACTTGCAGGTATTAAAATACCTCGATGTTTGAATTTGAGCTCTAATGGAATTAAACAGATAGCATTGCATGTGTTTTGTGGCGCTAGTAAAAAAGCGTATGCCGCTTGTGTATTTTTGAGGGTAGAATATGAGGAAAATGTTTTTGTGAAACTGATACAGGCAAAAGCGAGGGTAGCTCCTTTGAAAGATATTTCTATCCCCCGTTTGGAGTTATTATCATGCACACTTGGAACCCGACTTGCGGCTTCTGTTAAAAACGACTAAACTTGCCAGATGTGCGTATTTATTATTTGACAGATTCCATCGACGGCGTTTAGCATGGATACAACGTACTAGAGATTGGGCTATTTGTTTTACTCAGGTGAAAGAAACTGAAACCTTTCGGATTTAGTAGCTGGGAACACGTGCTTTCAGAAAGAATTTCGTGGACATTCTTACTCGGGTTGTAAGTCGCTCAGCAGCTTATTTATTTAAGATGGTGGGAGGGACCCCCCTGGTTGTCCGAAAACCCGGTTCAATGCCCGAGATCAAAACAAGTTCCCGATGAAAAGACGATAAATTTAGAGTTAAGGAAATCTGTTTTGGTTAATACCGCTAAGAGAATTGAGGAGTTTAATGGCACTGTAAATATTTCATCTTACTTAAAAGTTGCTCGCATGATAGCTTGGATATTTCGTTCTTTAAAAATGCCAAGAGAATTGATGTTTGTAATACTTCGAAATAACATTTTCTGAATTTGATCATGCGGAAAAAATTGTAATTAAATTAATACAAATGAAAAATTTTGAGGGAGAGACGGATGAAATTGCGTCCTTAAAACCATTTTTAGATCAATTTGAATTTTGCGTGCTAGAACAAAACTTAGCTTTCGGGAAGATACAGATAATCTTAAGTTTCCTATCATTTTACCAAGGAACACCCAGTTGTTCATTTGATGATCGTGCGTAAACATGAGGAACTTATGCATGCAGGTGTATCTATTGTAATGAATCATTTGCGAGAAAATTTTGGATTTTAAAAGCGCGAAAATTAATTAGACAAATATACAAAAATGCACTAGGTGCAAAGATTTTCGGCTCAAAAACGGAAGTGGTACCATTCTTTACCGAAAGATAGGTAAGCAACTCTAAAATATTTCAAGTTGTAGGAGTTGATCTTGCAGGCCCACTTTATTTAAAGATAAGCGTAAGGGTTGGGTAGTATTATTCACTTGTGCTGTATTCCGAGCAGTGCATTTTGAACTTATTACATCTCTTTCTACCGCAGCATTTTACAATCTTTAAGAAGATTTATTTTCGAGAAGAGGCCGACCAACCATTATTTATTCGGATAGTGGAACAAATTTTGTTGGGTCCTAATAGCGCACTTAATTCTATTGACTGGGATGTAGTAATGTCTAAAGCTAAATCCAAAATAAAGTGGAAATTTAACCCTCCCAGTGCCGCATGGTGGGGGGGATTTTGGGAAAGAATGATTCAAATGTTAAAACAAATTTTGAGAAAAATGTTAGGTAGAGCTTCGTTATATTACGAAGAATTAAATACTGTACTATTTGAATGTGAACATGTGATCATCCTAGACCCTTAACTTACATTTTCTGAGGATGTTAATGATTTATCACCATAACACCAGCCATGTTTTACAAGAAATCGAAACGTCAGATGTAACTGACATAGATGTCTAGATCATCAAGAAATCAATAAGAGGATTAGACATGTTCAAACCATTCGGGAACAGCTTAGGAAAAGATTTAGAATTGAGTACCTAGGCCAACTGAGAGAGCAAACGCAGCGTCACCGGAAATCAAGACCCTTAACGGTGGGAGAAGTAGTTGTGGTGAAATAGTTTAAGAATCGGACTCTGTGGCTCTTGCCAGAGTAATTCAACAATTCCTGGAAAAGATGGACACATTAGAGTCGCTCGAGTCAAACTGAGACTGGGGAACTGGTCGAGACCAGTGCAAAGACTTTAAATCAAACTGCAGAACCAGAATAGTTTACCAAAAGATCTGACTGATTCTGTCATTCGCACAAGGAGAGGCAGAAAAGTAACTACTCCGAAGCGTTTGACATATGCCTAAAATGTATTTTGTACAAGTTTTGTTTACTGTTGTATTTTATATGTTGTGTTTGAGTTTTTTTACAGCAGGAAAACTCAAAGGTGGGAAATGTCGCAAAACATTGAAAGAACGAAGGAATGATTGACCCGGAGGAGGACGAGCGCCTACAAATCTTTAGTCACCCAAGGAGGAAGGGGTGACTGACCCTAGGAAGGGTGTAAGCGTTGTTCTCTTTTTCTGGTGGCAATAGGGGAGGAAAAGCTCCGAAGAGAGGAAGGAGAGATCCTTCAGATGCGTTTGGAGAAACGGACGGCTATGAGCGTGCGCGATAATATTTAAGCTTTTATGCATCCTTGTAAATACTTAATAAATGTTTTATTTAAATTGAGAAACACTCGTAGCCACATCATTTATTTCGCACTTAGTTTACAGTTTGTAAATGAGTCGTGATCTTTATTGAACAGAGACAGTTCAGAAAGACGAGAGATAAAACGCATTTGCGATATTGGTGGAATTTGTACTTCTTGATACGCAAAAAGTGTAGAATTTTTACACTATCGCCTGTAGTAAATATCACCACCTTTTTCCGGTTTGGACCCTTTCTTCTACAAATTTTTTAATCAATGTTTAGAATAACATACTTTTAAAATGTATTAAATTGACAAAATGATGTTTTTCGCAGCATAATCAAAAATAATGTATCGTAAAAATCCTGTTTAGATTGATGGTTGTTACTTTTTGTCTATTAAAAAACAAAGAATTTCTCACAATACATTTTTAAAGTTTATGATTGCTCTGTGTCCCTTAAAAATTTAAAATGGTAACAATCATTTTAAAACTTGTGTCCTATAATATTTACTAATGCAATATAAGTGTATACCTAATCAACAATTAAAGCAGTTTTTTATGTAAACACTTATTTTGCATTCTGTGGAGTGACACTTTGAACAGAGTCCTCGCCTCTCACTCTGGAAACTGCGTGTTAAATATATTTAATGCACAGGCAAATGGTTCCACTATTTTAAATTTAATATACATGTTTCTTTTGTTGAAATACCGTTTTGTTGAGACCGTTATGAATAGGTCTTATGGAAATCGACTCTCGAAGAGAATACGAGGCATTGATAAAAAAAAAATCTTTTTAAATTTAAGCTATAACTTTTAAACTTTAGATTGCTAATTCATGCAAAATACACAGAATTTCTCACACAGCTATGAACATTTCACAAAAATGTATTTAGTAAGTGAAAAATATTTCTCAACGCGAGTGGTTACAAAAACAAAAGATAAAAACGAATATGAAATGCTACTGCAGATAATTTCATAATTTTTCATATGCGCCAACAGTTTGTGTAAAAAATTGTGAACACTTATCAGTTACTAAATGTAATACATGCGTTGGTGACAATTGGATCAAAAATTAATATTATCAATGAGTAAATAACATTAAATTTATGTCATGAAATTTTTTAATAAAAAATAAAACACATTTTTTAAAATTGTCTTTACATATAATATCAAAAATATGTGTTTATCTATATACTTTGAAAATTATTTTAAGATATATTCTTCTAAGTGTGGAATGGGATTCCCCAAAACATCTTACAGTTTTAAACTTTCCGAGGGTGGAAAGCATTTCACCACTGATCTTTGTACAGAAATAAGAACTCTCCCATAGTCAAAATTTAATGCTGTTTTATATATAACCCCCACCACCCTAAAAAAGTTAAAAAAAAAAGAACTAGCATTACTTTTACCCGTTTTACAACTGTGACAGTCCTTAACACGTGTCCCCTTTCTGTGAGGGGAGATCGCTTCACCGGAAATACTCAATGTTTGTCATTTTGAGTAAGAAAAATAAACGCAGATCCTATACAACAGATGTTTCCAAACTTTTTTGTTTCATAGACCCTTGCCAAGTTTTTTGGTTTGGGGTAGACCCCTGCTTAGCAGTAGCGCACACAGGAATTTTTCAAGGGGGTACCGGGTCAAAAGTTCACCAATCTTGTATCATGCTCCTTTTGATTTTGTCGATTTTCGGGAACAAAACACAGTAAAAAACTAATTATTGAATAAATAATTAGCAATAATTAATAAAATTAATCATTAATATCAAATACTTAGTTAAATTTTACGTACTATATACTTAGAATTATAATCAATCGGAAAAATCAAGGGCTTTGGGGGGTTCCGGACCCCAGGACCCCTCCCTTGTGTGCATCACTGCTGCTTACCTAATATTGAATTTTTGCAGATTTACCAATTTAATGACAGGTGATATAGATCTACTTACTTTAAACTATTTAAATTTCTAACTGAAGTGAAGTATGGTGTTTAAAACTTAAGAAAAAACACATTAATTGAATTAAAATTTAATTAATACATATAATAAACGAGCAACAAACAAATGCTTTTAAAGAGAGGAATAAATCTGGTGCTTCAGTAACAATTTTTCAACATTTGGAACAAAAGCCCTCGTGTAGCTGAACAGTGCGACGTTAATATTCACTCACTCATTATTCATTGTTCATGTGTACGCCGAGATTCGAATAATTACGTATTCCTCGATTTCTGAATTACATCATTGATAAAAGTGTCGCATAACAATACACCTGACATATTCTATGTTGTACATGTAAATGAAAATTCAAGTTTTAAGTCGCATAAGGTTATTAATTTTAGTAATAATAATAATTTGATGTTAATGTCATTCGATAACAATGAGAGATTAACTTCTATATAATATAATTGTAGGTTAAAACGATTTTGGTCTCAAAAAAAAATTATATAAGCTTCTTTCCTAATTCATTTCAAACATATTGTTTAATTTTTACGCACGTGTGTGTGTGTGTTTCATAACCAAATAACAGTTTCATTTAATGTAGTAGCACAGAAAATAGGCTACATTATGAGGTATCCTGTTTAAGAAAATGTAGATAGTAGAAACAAATTGTGTACTTAAATTTGATTTTCTGTGAATTGCCTTATAACAAACACTCATCGAGAATATAATAAGTTTCGATACGAGTCTTTTAAAAGAAAACGTCATTTTTCTGTGAAAATGGTCATATAAAGCACTTTTTCATAAATTGTTATAATCTTTTTTAACCACATTTCCATTTCTTATTTTATAAATTAATAATATTATTTCTGGTATTCATGAAAATACAACAAAACTGTTTACTAAGAATTCTATTTTAAACGACATAAACTGAAGACAAAAAAAGCATCTGGTGTCTCCCTCTTGGTCCTTCCACAATGAAGGGGAAGGGATAGAAGCCCAATCTATGGTTTTTACGACTGCTTGACCCCCGTTTGCCTTTCTTTCTTGTTCAAAGACGAAAATTGCTCATCGTACATTATGCAAGAAAAAACTTGTGCATTCTAGCTGTTATTGTGTTCCCTTTAGCTGTTTGAAAGTAATTTCTACTCCTCCCAAAGATTTTTTTTCTTCTTTTTTGTCATCCCAAAGAATCAGCTCGTTGGCTTCTTCATATTTTTAAAATCCAGTTATTTGTATTGATTTATAAAAAAGTTACTACATTATTTAAATATCTTCAATGAACGCACAATTCAAAAATTATTAGTAACATAAAAATACATATACTAATAAAGGCTTAAATCTGCTTATAACAGTGTTATTTTATACATCAGTATATAATTTCATTCATTCAAGTGATTAATATACTTTTATTGAACGTATGTAATGTATATGTATGTATATACTACGTTATTTTATTTAAAAGACCAATTTTAAAAATGAAACTTTATAAATAATTAATTTAAATCCTTTTTCTTAGACATGATGCATAAAAAGATAATTACATACTTATAAAAAAAAAATTAAACCTTTATCACAGAACAGCTAACCATGAATTGCAGTACCAATAGTGTCAAAGTGATGTACAGCAATTAAGACTTATTCTATGCTGCATATGTAAAGTAAAATTCAAGTTTTGATTCATACAGTTATTGATTTTAGTAACAACAATAATGATTTATTTTATTAATACCTTTACATTGCAGTCAGAGATTAGCTCCTATATGATATAATTATAGGTTAAAACGATTTTTGTCTCAGAAAATTACAACGTATTTTACAACCTTCTTCAGTTGGAAAAAAACGCATTAAAAAAATTTTTGTGAGATTTACAGACATTATTAGTTTCGTTTTATGCCTTTACAAATTTTATGTGTTTTTTCAGATTTTCATTCTTGGAAGATATGAAAGGGTTTTCTATTCAATAAAATTTTTTTCTGTTCAAGATAATTTTGAAATTTTTGAAGATACTTATATATATGCCTGTTCTATAAAAAGCTTTATATAAATTTAGATCTGAGAACTCTAGCTAGTTTTTAAAACATTTAAGCTTATATTTTAAAAATATTCATATTCTTCCAGGTTTCCAAAATTAACAATATTCATGCTTTTTCTCGATTATCTATAGTAATATTTATTATTAAAATTCAATAAGGAAACAGGTTTTCAAATTCCATACCAATTTAAAAGTGTAATAAAAGGAAGCTTAATTTGGAAATTAATTCGATGAATATAATATAGTCGGCCTCCATTTTGCGAACCTCTATCTTGCGAATTTCTATTTCGCGAACTGTTTCGCAGGAACCAAGAACATTTATGATTTTCTTTCATCAAATAACCTCCACAAATAAGCTAAGTGCATTTTCCTTTATCGAACTTCTCTTTGGGATTCGATTTTTTCTCTCTGTTTTTGAAATACTTCTGGACCTACATGTGATGTGTAACATGTAAGTAAAATCATTTGAAACCATTAGACTTGAACAATTGTGTGAAAAAAATACGCCTGATGAGGTATTTCGTGCACTGCAAAAGATGCGGAATGAGAGAAAACATTTTAAAAAAAAAAAAAAAACGAAAAACTCAAAACAAAATTAATAGACTTAACCAGTTGTTAAATTGAAGGACACGCATTCTTAAAATTACTGGTCATAAATATGCATGTTTAAAATTACTTGTATTTAATTGGAAAAATGTTATTAAAAATTTTCGTTAATCATAATACAAAGTAATTTTAAAGTTGGAAATACTGGAGTATTTCTTGACAAAGTTGTTTTTCCCCTGCTTTCCTAGCCGAATTCTTCTTCTTGATAGATAAGATATGTAAAATAAATAGAGATATTAACTTACAAAAAAGGTGTGTGAACAATTAATTTTATAATAATGTATAGTTATGTGAATTTAAAATTTGTTTTAAGTGGTTTTAAACTATATTGAAAAGATAAATCATTTCAATGAAATTTTCCAAATAACGAACATTTTTTCAGGTTTAGTGGACGACTGTAATTTAGTGAAATTGTTGTCATTAATGCGTATCGGAAATAATAACACATTAATTTGTAAAAACAAGAAGTAGATGTGTTTGAAAACAGAATTATACAAACTATTTGTGAAAAATTGCTCTAGGTTATTTTTCTTCTTTTAGAAAAGTAACATTTTCTTGTGAAAGACTCAAATTGAAAATGATTATTTCCTGATGAGTATTCTTACATGACAATTTCAAATACAATTTGTATTTAAGATATGAGCAGAAAGAAATTTATTACATACCTATCAAACAAAAAAAAAAAAAACACCAACACTAAGACAAATATTCCATCTTTATTCTTAACCCTATGGGCAATATTTATGATACCCAAGAAAATGTAAACGTAATTTGTTCATTCACTTGTGGATATCACAAAATATTTCCACGATTAAAACAAAACAAAAAAAAAAGACCGCGTAACTCCATTTCTTCGACAATTCTAAAAGTTGAATAGTTCGTTTATTTTTTAATACTGCAACTGCGCATGTTCTGGAAACCGACCATATTCGTCAATCATTTCTTAACCACACCCCGTTGCTATAGTAACGACGGGTTATCTTTTTACACGCATTATCGATTGACGTCATCCGAGTTGCAAACAACGCCATCTGTTGGATAAAGGTAGTTTTTGAAAATACGGGCGTCGGCCTTAATAAAATTTGAATTTATATAATAATTTCGAGTACAGTCCATTAAATTAATAACCCAACATTGTGGTCCCCCAGAGCGCGGAGTAAACTTGCGTAGAATTTAAAATAATTTGTGTTGTTGAATTAAGCGTTCTTTGCTTCGTAAACATAATGGAAGGAGCAGGAGTTATTGAGTCAGATGAAGCACTTTCCGTATCAGTTGCGGAAAAAATAGAGACTCTATTAAATCGTCGTCGTGGCAATTGTAAAGCCAAAATCCCAAAATTGCAAACCTTTTTAAAGGACAAAGCTCCAAATGCAAGAAGATTGTTAATTCAAAGTAAACTAGACAACATTTTGGAAATCTTTTCTAATATGGAATCACTGAAAATAGAATATTGGTGAAATTCTAGAAGAAGAAAAAATTACCAAAATTGGAATTGACTTTGACCAATGGAAGAAGATCTTGAATCCATAAAGGTAGTTTACAACTTATTATTAAAGCATGATGATATTTCTAAAAATGAATCTATTTGTAATAAATACTGCTTTAAGTAATAATGAAAACTCAAAATGTAGTTTCGTTAAATTCCCTGATGTAAGTCTACCTGAATTTCTCTCTCTCATGGTGTAATAGAAAATTGGACTGATTTTAAAAAACAATTTGATAGCCTAATTACGAATAATTCAGTGCTGAATAATACGCAAAAACTGTTTTATTTACGTTCTGCTTTGAAAGGTGAGGCAAGAACTATCGAAACCTCGGAAGATACGTTTGAGTCATTAATGACTGTTTTAATTAAAAGATATGAAAACAAACGTCTAATAATAAATTCTCATGTTATGAACATTTTAAATTTTGAAAAGCTCTGTATTGAATCATCTAAAGGTCTTAGGAACTTAATTGATGTTATAAATAAAAACCTAAGAGGTTTAAAACTTATGGATTTAGAAACTAATGAGCTCACTCTCACCAGATTTTAATAAACATTATCATCCAAAAGTTAGTTAAAGAATCCCCAAAGTTGTTCGAAATGAGCCTAACTTCAACTCAATTGCCGAAATGGGAAATGTTTTGGGAATTTTTGCAAAATAGAACCCAAATATTAGGTACCCTTACACGGAGTTCAGGGACCTCCATTAAAATTGAAAACTCCGTTTCCAAACAAAGGCAAAAGTTTCATGGTGAAAATACTAATAATTGTTGTGCAAAACAACACATCGTTTGTATGATTGCACACTTTTATTTAAAAAATGAACCCCTTGCAAAGATTTGATATAGTTAAAAAACATGGACTCTGGATTAATTGTTTAAATAACAGTCATAAAGTTTCGGTTTGTAAATCAAAGTACACATGCAGATTGTGCTAAGGAAACACCGGCTTGTTATGTAGGTCAGAAAATATCCAAAACAGCGCAGAAGGATCATCTGAATGCGTTAGTCACTCAGCCACCTCCCCTTCTGGCGCCCCTTCTCTTAGCGCTCCTCGATGCGGTGATAAATAATCCTAGAGAGCCCCAAACGATTCAGACATTCTCTTCTGTAAGTAACAGTAGTAATAAATTCGTTTTTCTGTCCACAACTATCGTGGGTATTTGGTCTCCAGTGTTAAACAGTTATGTTCGCGGTAGAGTAATTCTAGACAGCGCTTCTCAGTCGCATTTCATGACCCTTCAATTTGCTTCAAAACTTGGCCTCGAAAAGAAAAAAGTAAATCTCGCAGTCAGCGGATTAAAGTGAAAATTCTATAAACATTACCTAAATGGAAAATAAATAATGCTTTTATTAGTAATAAGAATTCCTCTTACATATCCCCGTTAGATTTTCTAATCGTTTCTAGGATTACTGATTTTGTTCCTTCCACCCAACCTAATTTTAGAATTAAAAAGTTTAATGATATTAATCGTTCTTTCTGAGCTGACCCTACTTTTGACGAACCCGGAAAAATACATATGATTATAGGAGCGGAACTTTTCTACCAAATTATAAAAGATGGTCGGAAAGTAATATCAGATAATTTAACCCTCATTAATTCAGTTTTCGGATTTATTGTCAGTGGATCTATTTTAATACAACTAACCATAAAAGTAAATGTTTCTTAATTTCGAAATCAGAAAGTATAGATAATTGCATAAAGAAATTTTGGGAAATAGAGGAAATCATCCTGGATAAGCCTTTAAGCAAAGAGGAAGAATTTTGTGACATGCATTTTAGAAACACATAGACGTGATTGTACTGGTCGATTTATCGTTTATATGCCTGTCCACAGGGTGAGGAGTTACCTACTCTGGGTAATTCTCTAATTTTAGCTCAAAAGAGGCTTAACCAAACTATTAAAAAATTAGATAGAGATCCTCACATGCATAAGCTTTATAGCGAATTTCTTGAAGAGTATACTCTTGGTCATATGCAAAGAATCCCTGATAATTGTTATTCTCCTATTAATTACTTTGGCTTACCAATATCATATGTTTTTAAGTCCCAAAACAACTCTGCAAAACTTCGTGTAGTTTTTGATGGGTCTGCCCCTACCACAAGTGGTCGAAGTCTGAATGATATCCTTCTTTCTGGTAGAGTTCAGGAAGATGTTTTTAATATCATGTTGAGGTTTAGAAAGCATAAAATTGTTCTAACGGCAGATATTAAACAAATGTTCAGACAAATTTTAATTGATCCAACCCAAAGAAATTTACTTAGAATATTATGGAAAAATAAGCATTGGGAAAAACCAATAGAATATAAATTAAATACTGTAACTTATGGCACAAAAAGTGCACCATTTCTAGCCACGCGGGTCATTAAACAATTATGCTTAGATGAATCGGACGCTTTTCCATTGGCAGCTGAAATAACTCTATCTGATATTTACATGAACGATATTGTTTCTGGTTGTGAAAACATTGAAAACGCTAAAATTCTCAAAAATCAATTAATTAAAATGTTTAAAGCGTGTGGTATGACTTTACATAAATGGAATTCTAATAATAGTGAACTTTTAGATATAGAATATCCAATCTCCGAAAAACATTTATTTGCTCAGCTTGAAGAGTGCACAACCAAAGTATTGGGAATGGGGTGGAATTCAAAGTCAGACATACTTAATTTTAAAGTTTCAGTAAAAAAAAAAACTACACCAAAAGAGAAGTTCTATCTACAATAGCTAAATTATATGACCCTTTCGGACTAATTGGACCTGTTATAACAAAATCAAAAATATTCCTTCAGAAACTTTGGCTGGAGAAAATTAATTGGGATGACTCGCTTCCTAACATATTGTCATCGAATGGAATAATTTTGTCTCCACTTTAAAGACAATCGAAAGTATTTCTATCAATAGATATTTGTTGACAGATAATTCTGAACACATAATTTTACTAGGATATTGTGATGCTTCAATTGCTGCTTACGGAGCAGTGGTTTATCTGCGAAGTTATTGTGAAAATTATACTCCAACAACAAAATTGCTTGCCAGCAAATCACGAGTTACCCCTTTAAAGACAATTTCTATTCCTCGACTAGAATTATGTTCCTGTCTTTTGCTTTCACAGTTAATCAACAAAGTTGTGAATTCCTTGACAAAATATTGTTATTTTCAGACTCTACTATAGCTATATATATATATAGTTTGGATTAATTCATCCCCTCATCAATTAAAAGCATTTGTTGCAAACAGAGTCTCGAAAATTCAAGCTCTTACAGCTAACTATCAATGGAAACACATTTTATCTCGTGATAAAATCTTGCTGATCTCGAACACCTGGAATTCTGGTGGTCAGGGCCATCTTCTGGCATTGAAGAAATTATGGATGATTCACGCCAAAATGACTTGAATCTCTCTGAAAAGGAACTATATTTGACTGAACTTAAAATTGTGACTTCTACAAACTTAATTCTTTCATCGGACAATAATTTTATAAATCAAATACTCTTTTTAAGTAATAATTTTCATAAAATAATTAGAATTCTTAGTTTTATTTTCAGATTTGTGTTGAACTGTACAAACAAGCACAAACGGAGTAGTCCTTTGACTGTCCAAGATTTCGAGTATTCCCTAAGATTTCTCATTAAAGGAATACAATCAATGGGGTATTTTATAAAGAAATAAATAGTTTAAGAAAAAAGGAAATAGTCAAAGGAACTGTAAGTAATTTAAATATTTTTCTTGGGGAATTTGAATTAATTCGTGTTGGAGGAAGATTAGATTATTCGGACTTATCATTTGACCAGAAACATCCAATACTCTTACCGAGAGATCATAAACTTACTAATATTATAATGGAACATTTCCATCTAAATAATTTGCATGTCGGTTCTCAAACGTTACTTCATCTTGTTAGGGGAAAATATTGGCCTCTAAATGGGAGAAATAATGCTAGAAGAATAGTTCATCAATGTATTAAATGCTTTAAAGCCAAACCTAAAATAGAAGAGCAATTAATGGCATCATTGCTTAAAGAAAGAGTTACAGTAACTCCCCCCTTTTACAAATACTGGAATCGATCTTTGCTGTCCTTTTTATATTAAATATAAAAATCAACGCAAGGGAGCTTTAAACAAAATTTATGTAGCAATATTCGTTAGCTTCTCAGCCCGAGCTGTTCACTTAGAAATCTTAAGCGACTTAACTTCTGATGCCTTAATTGTAACATTAAAAAGATTTTTTTCTCGTCGAGGTATTTCCAGCATAATATTTTCTGACAATGGCACTAATTTTGTTGGTGCTCATTCAGAATTAAAACAGTTATACAAACTTGTGGAAACTCCCCCGGATAATTTGGCATCTTATTTGATTTCACATTCAATATCCTGGAAATTTTTGCCTCCTAGATCTCCGAATTTTGGTGGACTCCGGGAGGCAGGAGTAAAATCATTTAAATATCACTTGAAAAGGACAATAGGTAATTTTAATTTAACTATTGAAGAATTCTTAACAGTTGTTAACCAAATTGAAGGTATATTAAATAGTCGACCACTAATTCCCTTATCTTCTGATCCCAACGATTTTAGCTCTTTAACACCTAGACATTTTTTAATCGGTCGTCCAATTAATTCCATTCCTGAATCTAAAATAATTGATATTCCAGATAATCGACTTTCTAGATGGCAGCAAGTTCAAAAAATTAATCAAATTATTTGGAAAAAGTGGTCAAGGGATTATTTAAACAATCTTCAACAACGCGTAAAATAGAAATTCGAAAAAAGTAATATACAAAAAAATAGCCTTGTTCTATTAAAGCAGTGTTTCTCAAACTGTGGGACGCGCCCCCCTGGGGGGGCGCGATAAACCTTCGAGGGGGGCGTGAGCATATCGAAAATAAAAGATTAAAAAAATTATTTACTGGAATGAAGTAAAAAAAAAACTTTCTGACATAATAAAAAACACACATTTACACTGATATAGTTTATATATATCATCTGCGATATTACGTCATAAAAAATAACAGCTTCTACTTCAAAACCTCATTATCTATCTTTGTGAGATACTATAACCAAATAAAAAACATTTTATTTGATTTGCGGTAATCCCATGATGAGAGATTTTTTTATTACGTGTTCTTTTCAAATTTAAAATACTACTCTTTCAGAGAAAAAACAAAACCCAGACCCATACTCAAACAAAATTTAAGGAGATAAAAAATTCATCACTGTTATATTATTGAAATATTGTACATTAGCTGTAGGCAGAGCAGAATGTATTTGCTGCGGTTTGACCTTCGAACTTACTTGTAAGGTTAGTTACGTCCCTGCTCTCTTATGTATTTGTTTTTTTCATTTGGGAAGTTGTAAATAAGCTATTTCTGCTGCGTTTTTTTCCTTGTAAAATATGTTTATGATTTCTGAAAAAGCACAGAGAGCACTTTGAAGAATTACTTGGCCAAGATTTATTTTTGAGTATTCCCAAACATATAAAGCATAATGAAAAACGTTTTACACAATTTTTTTAGAGCATCCATATTGTATTAAATACACTTTTAATCCGGGAGCGGTCACGCCGAGCACTGAGTGCACGAAATCGGTAATTCTGACAAAACTGTTTAATTGTTACCAATGGCCTGACACTATCCTCCTGTTTGACAGTTTTAACGTGAACTTAAATATATTTGTCACATATCTCCCTCTTTTTTGGGAGTGACAAACGTTATTTTACAATCTTAATGTACTTGTTTTGACTGAGTTCCCGGTGCGATCACTTTTTTCCCAAAATATTTTTTGTTCATGCTACATCCCCCACCCTATGAATAACTTAGTGACTTCGACTGCCTTGTTGTACGACTTATTGTGGTTTGGTAAATGAGCATGATGAGCAGGTAAATGTTTGGTAAATGATCAGAATATATATTTAAAAAAAGAAATGGGCATCTTTGATCTCTATTGAAAGATGTTAAAACTGATAAAAAAAAAGGGATGAACCTGCTGAAATAATGCATATTAAAGTAAATTTGAGAAAAGCGATGAACATGAAACGAAAGAAAAAATTTCAAATGCTACCAAAAGAACCCCATCAACTAAAGTATGAAGCTATAAGTAACAGAAGACACACTTTGCTTTGTCAAAAACACACAAGCAAGCAAAAGTTCAACATGCTATTTGTCGAACATCAAAGGACTGTAAAATTACAATAACTAGAACAAAATATGACAGTTTTGCCTGCAAATAACATTCCTGTAATGTTAGCGAAAAGTGTCTGTGATTTGTGTCTTTTTTTTATAGTCACGCACAGTTTAAACATTTTAGTTCAGTTTTCTTGGATTTTTTTCCTAGAATTAGCAAAGAAAAATTGAAAAGTCTTTGAAAGAAGGTAAGTATATTTTCTCTTAAGTAAATTATTCACTAAATTACGATTTTTATTGTGTACTATAAAAGTAATTATGAAAAAAGGTTAGGGTGACTCAATAAGCAGCTTGACCATTAGTATCGAGTGATCGCCTGCTCCCGGGGTTAAAACATGTTGAAGACTTTTCGCTTTAAATATTAAAAATAATACAATTGTTCTTCATCGGAATTGTATGTTATTGTTCATTATATTCAACATCAATTCTAAATGCTAATTCTGTGAGGCTTAAAATTACAGTTCCTTAAAACTAATTATAATTTGAGCTATCATTTAAAAAAAAATCATTTTACATTTTTGTAAACATTGTCTCGCACTTGGCTTTACTTTCCTTACAATTGAGCGATTATATCAATAATGTTTTATTTTCTTATAAATGAACTCGTGCAAAGAGCGGGCACTTCAGCCGGTATACTTTTAATGTATCAGTGTGCTGTACAGAGTATTTTATAACTAATTAATTAATACTAAATTAAGAACAAGTTTTTAATAAGTATTAGCGACTTCTATGGGCTTGTCTTGCAGAGTAGAATGCTTATGATTAGAAACTGGCCCTCTGATTTCTTTTTCTATATTTAGTTGATATCTATATTTTTTGTCTTCTAAGCAGCCCTCGCATTTTGCAATATGTTCCAACTTAAAAATTAGAGAAAGGAAAAATAACATAATTATTATTTAACATTATTTTTTTTGCTTAAAAGTAACATATACAAAATTTAATACATATGTTATTAATTTGTACGGTTTATAATAAAAACATATATTGAAGCTTTAGCGTCAAAGTGCATTATTATTGCATTCAGTACATTATTAATGTATAAGGGGGGCGCGATAAAAATTGTGATTAAAAAGGGGGGCGCCAGTACTGAAAGTTTGAGAAGCACTGTATTAAAGGAAGAAAATCTTCCTAGTTCTACATGGCCAATGGGTAGAATCCAAGATGTAGTAACGGGGAAAGATGGAAAGGTTCGAGTTGTTGTGAAAAAAAACTTCTCGAGGTATTTTTAAACGCAGCATTTCTAATGTATGTCTTTTACCAATTCCCCATACTTGAAATGTATACTTTATTTTAAAGTTTATTGTTTGAAATGTCTCTATATGTCAAAATTATTCTATATAATGTATTTGTATCTGTATGTTTTATTAGGATTTTTCTCTTATTTATTACTGTATTAATAGAATTTATTTGGTTTTTTTAATGATTGTGTTGGAAAAATTATCACTTGAAATCCAGAAGATTTCAAGGTCGTGCGGTGTTAATGCCTATGTAAACTTTGGCATGTTCGCGCCACATCTTGGCGAATTTTAGAATTGTAAACAAATAATGGCAACGTTTAGGGTTGCCGTAGCAATGTGTTTTGTATCAACTCTAATGCTTTGTAAAAATATTTCTGTTAGTTCGAAAGACTTCATATCGGAAGTAGCATTAATAAAATTTGGATTTAAATAATAATTTCGAGTACAGTCCATTAAATTAATAACCCAACAATATGTATGCTTAGTTTATATTTGCAAAATAATTATTAATTTCTTTAAAATCTTATATATGTGGGCTTAGTTTATTTGCAAAATAACTATTTAGGTGGCGCCACTGTTTTTTTTTTTTTTTCTGCTTCTATGAGTTAGCACTTCTATTTAAACCAGTCATTTAGTGCGCGATTTTTGCATAATATGTTTTGTCCTTACATTTCTTTATGGTTTGCATTTTTACATGTGAGTTTTTATCCTAGTTTTTTCTATAGAATTTTTTTTCTTAATATCCTTCTCTATGAGAGAAACCTTATTGATCTCTCTTCATAATTTCATTTTATTTTACTGTCTGATTATCATCCATGTGTGTTAGAAATAGGCTTAACTTTTCAACATGGCTCTGTTTTTTGTATTATGTCGAAAATTTCTGCTGTACGGAGAAGGTGGTACCATAAAGCAGCTTAACCCTAATTCGCTGGCTTAATTCAGCAACAGCCTTTAAAATCATAATAGGTCTTCATTTTAGTCCAAAGACTTTTTCTGTATCTTCAATTGTTATGATCCTTGGAATCTTATTTCTTTCTTCTTTGGCCTTGTAGGTTATACAACTTTCTCACTTAGTATTTTATTTTATTATACAATATATATTATATTCTCCCTGTATTTTCTGCATTTCTAATTTTCTGCCATTTTATCAAGAAGGTAGATTGGCTTAATGGCATTCTGCGTTCAATTTCATCGTCAATCCATATAGAAAGTCGTTTTTCCATTTCCTCTATTGTATTATTTCTAGAACGGGTAATTCTAGTTGCAGAGCTTGTCTAGTTACAGTTACCAATGACCTAGTTACAATGACCAATTATTTTTTTTTTATTCTTAAGAATGGTCCTTATTGTTGAAGTTGCCAAATTCAATGCAGCACCAATTTGAGATTGACGTTCACCAGTATCTAATCTTCTAATTACTTGCATTTTAGTTTCTAGTGAAATGCTTTTTTTATGCTTTATTTTTGTGTTTTTTTTATTATCACCCATGATAAAAACTAAAAATCATAATATTTGTTACTACAGCAATCGTTATATTATATAAATTTATACTTACAATAACGTCAACAAATGTTTGGAATGATAAAAATACTTTCGTATAATACCGCCGGAAAGAAGAAACACAGATTAACTGCTTCGGATATCGGGAAGCCTACAGCTGCGTGCTATTTCAGAGAATCCCACAATTCAAACAAAAGAGCGTTAAACCGAAACAGGTCTTACTGATATATATTAGTTTGTAATCATTTAATACAATGGCTTACATGATGTGGAAAACTAACCTTCCTGAAAAGTAGACAGTTTTGTTACTCATCAAACAATAAAATACGCTTGGCAAAACCCATTGCTGCAATTTGGTATTCAGAGCATTCTTGAACCAAATATCTGGTGTCCAGATGTCGTTTCCCCACGAAGCACTCAACATGATTTTATTGAGGCCTCTGCTGCGGTGTTCAGGGTAAATGAGCCGATTATCTTCCCAAATTTGACGTACAACCACATCCATTTTGAAATCCTGAAAAGAACAGCAAGATTATATTGTAAATCGCATGCATGCGAATCATAATTTTTTGATTCAAGGAAAAATTTGCTAATGCTTCTAATTTTGAAATACTCTGATTCAAGAAATAAATGGCGAAATCGATTTTGCCACTATTAATTAAATCAGACGAATTGTGCAAAATTTATGCATCTATTGAAATAAAAGGGTTATGTTGGATAATTTTATTGATTATCCAACATTTGGGCATTGCCCCGGCAAACTCTGACACCACGAGAAACGCCCCTACTCCGCCCACGAACTGGATATAACGCAAGGATAAATAGGCCGACCGCTACCAACCCGAAGACCCTAAAGAGGGCAGAGGAGATGGTTTGAAAACTTTGCTGAGAACGCGAATGCAATCTCCTCCCTCACAAACAGAATTCGAACTCTAATGATCAAAACAATATTTATAACAACTTCAATGTATATACTGTAATAAATAGCTGGGACGTAAATAAGATAAATATTCAAATTAATAAATATCACGCTACCCCAGTGTTTCTCAAACTGTGGGGCGCGCCCCCCTGGAGGGGCGCGATAACTTTACGAGGGGGGCGCGAGCATATCGAAAATAAAAGATTTAAAAAATAATTAATTTACTCTGGAATGAATTAAAACAAAATACTTTCAGACATAATAAAAAGTGCACCTTTACTCTGATATAATTTAGAGGCGATATTAAGTCATCTCTCTAAAAAATAAAAAACTTTTTCAATACCTAATTAGCTATCTTTGATCTTATAACCAAATAAAAAAAAACTTTTATTTGATATGCTGTAATCCCATGATGAGAGATTTTTTATTGCGTTTTCTTTTTAAATCTAACATCTGTTCTTTCAGAGAAAAAACAGATCCCAGACCCAGAATCGAAAAAATTTAGGAACATAAGAAATTCATCACTGTGATTATTTTTGAAATACTGCACATTATAGCTGTAATCTGTTTTTGCAGATAATCTGTTTGATCTTCTAAGTTATTGGAACAGTTAGTTATGACCCCTCTCTTAAGTGTTTGTTTCTCATTCAAGGAAGTTGTAAGTAATGTATTTCTCCGTTGCGCTCTTTTTCATGCAAAAGAGTTTTATGATATTTGGAAAACCGCGGAGAGCACTTTGAAGGATTACTTGGCCAAGACTTATTTTTATATAAGTATTCTCAAACATATAAAGCATAACGAAAAACGTTTTTTAGCAGTAACAATATCATAATGAATGCACTTTTTACCCGAAAGTGGTCGCGCGGGACACACAGATCACAAAACCGTTAATTCTGGCAAAACTGTTTATTTGTTACCAAAGAAAAATTGAAAAGTCATTGAAAGTATATATAGGTAAGTTACTTTCTCTCAATTAAATTATTCACTAGAATCACGATTTGTATCGTGTACAATAAAATAATTATATATATATATATATATATAAAAAGATTGGGTTGACTCAATAACCCCGCTTGACCGTATCGAGTGCGCGCCTGCTCCCTGGTTGGTCTTTTCGCTTTAAATATTAAAAATAATACAATTTAGTTTTCATCGGAATTTTATATTATTGTTCACTACTTAACGTCAATTATAAATGCTAATTCTGTGAAGCTTAAAATTACAATTCGCTTAAAACTAATTATTATTTGAGCAATCATTTTAAAAAAAATCATTTTACATTTTTGCAAACATTGTCGCGCACTTCTCGGCTTTACTCTCCTTACAATTCAGCTATTTTATCAATAATGTTTTACTTTCTTATAAATGAACTCGTGCAAAGAGCGGGCACTTCAGCCGGTATACTTTTAATGTATCAGTGTGTGTGTGTGCTTCACAGAGTATTTTATAACTAATTAATTAATACTAAATTAAGAACAAGTTTAATAAGTATTAACGACTTCTATGGGCTTGTCTTCAAAGCAAAGTTTTATAAGAAATGCTTATAATTAGAAATTGACTCTCTGAGTTCTTTTTCTATATTTAGCTGATATCTATATTTTGTCTTCTAAGCAGCCACCGCATTTTGCAATATGTTCAATTTAAAAATTAGAGAAAGGAAAAATAACATAATAATTATCCTATTACTTAAATTTTTTTAATTTTTTTTGCTTAAAAGTAACGTATACAAAATTTAATACTTATGTTATTAATTTGTATGGTTTATAATTAAGATCGCGTATAGTAGCTTTAGCGTCAAAGTGCATTATTATTGCATTCAGTACATTATTAATGTATAAGGGGGGGCGATAAAAATTGTGATTGAAAAGGGGGGCGCCAGTATTGAAAGTTTGAGAAGCACTGCGCTACCCTTATTCATCTCAAACTTCACAGTCCTTAAGCAGGATAAAGTTATCTTATAGTTAAGATGTGATTTTACAAGGTGTGACCCGTAAGTAGCGTAAATAATCACAGCTGGAATACCCGTTTTTCGCACGGATTAAATTTTTAAAATAAAATTCTGCTAATAAGCATAACATTTTTTAGATGAGGATTAAGACAGTTCATACCAACAACAACAAAAAAAAAATGTAAATTAAATTTTTTTAATGGATACCATCTTTAAAATAATTTTCAGCGAACTGCAATTTGGCTTGAAACGAATGAATTATTTAACATAAACATATATTTGAATGAATAAATAGAAATGAATAAATTAAAATCTAAACGTAAATTGGCAAGTAATAACAGCAGAAATAAGTTCGAGAATTACTGTGAGTGCGTCTCTAAGATAAATAACCCTAAGTAAATAAAGAAAAAAGAAAGCCTTAAAGGTCACAAGGCATTTCATTTAAAGTAGTCCCAAATAATATGTATCAGGCTACCTCTTTTATTGAAAATTGGAAAACTTGATAAAATAATCCGAGATAACAATAACAACATCAAGGAAAGGAGCCTGAGTTTCCAACACTAAAAATGAATGTGGCATCGATGGTTTCTGTCGAAAGGCATATTTCAGTTCTACCAAAGGAATTGGAATGTTCCAATACACACGAGACTTAGATTCTTTATGCAGGCGGTAATAACTGGTGATCATGCGAGCCACGGAAATCATAAAACTGCGCACTTGATCTGCGGTGAAAAGTTTCTACAGGAATGTCTTCGCCTCGCATGCTATGTGGGGCGGGCCATTGTCCTGCTTGAAGGGGAGAACAAGTAACACATGTCTTTTCTGCAATGCAGGCACAACGTGCTCACGTAAAATTTTAAGATACTGTACAGGTTTTTTCTGTAGAATACAGGACAAGACCTCTGAAGAAAAGTGTAAAATGCCGCATCAAACAGTCCTATGAGGAGAATGGGGATCAGGTACTCACGAGGATGATACAAAACTGTTTTGCGTATTCGTCAATATACGGTGAAAAGAGTGGGCTTCATCCGTTCTTCATGATGTTTAACAATGATTATGACGTTCAATTTATTCCTAGTACCCATATAGCAAAGTTTTGTCTTGAATCTGTATTTCCCAGTGAAAACTGGTGAACTTCTCGGATTTTGTAAGGATACAAATTCAACAGTCCATGCAGATACGACAGTTCCGGAATTCCCATTCTTCTTTCAGCTTCTCGAGCATGGCTACTTCCCATTGATGACTTCACAGACAAACCTTTCATAACACTTCGTAGCGCACGGGCGTGATCCCCGTTGAAAGATGGTCTGACTCTTCGTGAACGATTCGCCAAACGTCGTCCCATTCAAAGAAACAGGGATTTTTTTGCGCTCTCTTTTTTTAGTCCTTTCTTCGTACGAAACTTTAGCAGTGCAACAGTTGAGAATTCACCAGTTTAACCAGCAACACTTGATCGTTCAACGAAAATATGATACCGATTCGACAGATGGATCCTTCTCAAACCAGGTGTTTTATTCATAGACTAATTTACATAAAAGTCTCAGTAGGATGCGTGAGTGACTTGTTTCGGTTATTTTTGGAACTAGTTTTTTTTTACATGTAAAAAAATCCAATGTCCCTCTCATCCTTTTGGTGCCAACAGAAATTTATTCCGATCATTACTTGTTTTGTTATCAATTTATGAAATTTACTCGAACTTATGATGCACTTGGTATTTTACTTCAATAAGGGTAATTTTGAATTTGCCGATAAACGAAGAAAGGCCATCAACTTTTTTTTCCAATGGAAACTTTTTGGATTTTTTTTATCAAACGGTCATGACATGTGGATTAAAGAAAACAAGGTTTTGTTGGTCGTCACTGTACCATTGATATTTGCGTGATGAATTAGCCATACGCACTGCTGCACGTGATACAACGGGAAAAACTCCGATGGAAGTATTTCTTCGTAGAAAGTTAATGACGCCATTTCAAAAGTTAATTATGTGTCTGAATGTTCATATTTAGTGTGTAAAATTATAGAGATGTTGTTTGGGGAAGCGAGACAACCGACAAAGATACAGCAAGACAAATGAGCGAAGTACTATAATAGAAGGAGAAGGGAAACAAATATTTAAGTGAAAGACAAAGTGTTGTTCTAAGCGCATCTTTTCAGCTCAGCGAACCCCTCAGGGGGTTCACCTTTAGGTGGGTACGGGTGTCACAATCCCGAGGTACACACACACACAAGTGATCTTTTCCTTTTCCCAAGGGGTTTACTATCTTTGGTAAACACGAGTGTCACGACCCCGGGGTACCCCAGTGATCCTTCTCTATTTTCGACCCTCTATCTTGTCATCCAATTTCTCCTTTTCTTTTCCCGTCCAGACCAAAGACCTATGAATGTTTGGCGTAGTATAGCCAAAACTGGCTCTTGCGCCATAAAACACCAAACTCAAACTCAGCTCAGCGAATAAGAGATTTGAGGGAATATTCCAACCTAAGCTTGAAGGCCCGTATGAGGTGGTTGGAGTTGAAAGAGATGTGGTTTTGTATGGAAAGAGGGTAAGCCCTTAATGGTCAATGTAGATCAGGTGCGAATTTATCACCCCAGAGAAAGTGGCGAGGTTCAGAAGCAGGTCCAGAAGGGCAAATCAGAGGTGAAAGAGGGGCAATCGAAAAGCAGACCATAAACAGGGTGCAGTCAGGGGTTAGGGAAAACAGAAAGTATCCTATGTCATATTCTAGTTCTTCCATAAGTAACAAGACTGGAATTTTTTTTTTTTAACACAAGATAAAGAAAGGAAGGATCGTCGAGAACCACCAAGAGGTGAGCTCCGAAATGAGTAAATCTGAAGAAGAGGTTTCCCCCGTCTTCTCTGCAATCCGGCAGGATCAAAAATAGGCCAACAGGACGTGAAAGCAAGGAAGGCGCAACATCCAGAGGAGGATTAGTGGCAGTAGGCACAACAAGGGATCACGCTGGAACAAGTCCGTATCCTATCAGAAGTAGAGCGGGTTCAAGAAAAACACGGAGAAAAGAGCGCCAAAAAGGAAGGAGCTTCGCAGCAGGCCATATATTCTTCGCAGCAGGAAATTGGGGTTTTCGTTTCCAGAAGAAAGACAGTTCGTCATGGACCATTTGGAGCAGCGAGTCAGCCAGAGAACCCTCAGTTTGGATTTGGAAGGAAGTGACTCATCCTGGAATCCTAGGTTGTTCTTTTTTATTTCTTCTGACAAGTAGTCAGACGATTTTTATAGAAAGTCAAGTTCGGATCGATGAGTAATTTTTTATACAAAAGTTGGTCATTAAGATAGGTGCATTTTTCAAACTTTGAAAAGTGTGAATTCTCTTCCAAATTGTAGAAAACATGTGTTGTTAATTATTTGCTATAGAAATGACTTGTCCAGCAGGCTAGAATTTCTTGAGTTGTTTATATACTGTATATTATATTTGTAGAATTGTGTGTATTCATTGTATGCACGTATGTAGTATCTGGTTTGGCACGCGGTGAAAGTAGTGAAACTAACCTTAACACTAACCACGCTGCGCAAAAGGAGAAGTTTGTTTTGAAAGACCACATTGTTAATATATTGCTGAAATATGTATTTACGGTTGAATAGTATTAAAATATGTATTTATGGTTGATTAGTATTAAAAATATATTTATGGTTGATTAGTATTAAAAATATATGTATTTATGGTTAATTAATATTAAATGTGTATATATGTATGAAGCAGTTATTATTCGTAAGTAATCCTGTTTCCATTTTAGGGTGGCAGACCTTTCTAAAACCTTCAAAATAAGATGTGTGTCCAGCCAGATCAATGGTGTTGTGGGAGACAGGATGATAAATGAATGAGGCGATGTTTTTAGATTTAGATGACTTGCTTTATTTTCATGTTCGGTAACTGCTCTCGGAGGGAAACGTGTTCTGCCAGGGAAGTGTGAAGTCGAGAAGAAGTGAATGTGCGGGGTCGCTAAGAGTTGAAAAGCTGCGCATGCGCGTTGCATCTTAGGTGCCTGCGCGGTAAGCACTATTCCCAATTGCTGGGGTCCGCGCACGCGAACCCAATTTAAAAACGTAGGAAATGAAGTTGAAACTCTACAGAGTATCACCCAGAGAGCAGGCAACGATAAATAAGTACAAATTTACACAAATAAAACAACAGTTACATAAGAATAAGAAAAAAAAATACAAACATTAAATACAGAAATGGAAAAAAAAAAAAAAAACAATTTGTAAGGGTTGAAAATTTACATTAAAAGAAATGCATTTATACTGTAATGTTAAAATAAATTTTATCAATAATCATTTTATACAAAATTTACAAAAAAAGGGAATGGTTTGCACAAAATGCTTAATAAATAAGTTTTTAAAAAAATAAAAACATTTAAAAATTGTATTTTTATATGAAATAACATATTTGTCAATGAAAATAGCATTTAAGTTTCAATAGAAAATCATATGAAATCAAGGTATATATTGCGGTTATTTACATGTAGAATTATTCAATATGCTTTAAAAAGGGAAAAAAAAAATTGTACTCTAGTTAATTTTTAAAATAACAATTGAAATATAAATTAATTCAGTAGCATGATAAATTGTTTGGGTTGTGAAAGTAAAAAACAAAAGTTAACCCTAATGTAAACAAACAATTGGGATTCTTCCAAGATCAGGAATAAAAATTGACAGCTCATTATTTAAATTTAAGCAATAAAAATTGTACAAAATTAGTCATAGGAATTGATAGATATTTACAAATACGGGTTGAACAAGGAATTTCTATATTGTTAACAACATTTACATACAAAATTATACATTATTTCTGACAATTTTTTTTAAAAGTTAAAAAAACAAATTTCAAGATTTAAATTTCCCACACTTACATACAAGGCAAAAAATTGTTACTAAAGTTAAGTGTATCAGAAAAATAAGGAATTAAAGGGGTAAATTTTTTTAAATCATGTAACACTAGGAGTTTAGAATAAAAATTTTCTGCTATCAACCACAAAAAAAAAAAAATAAATCTAAGATATACAATGTTGATTCTTTTTTAAACAAAAGATTTGATGCATAATGTACATTTTTTTTTTTTAAAATTTTGGGAAAGGGAAAAAAAAATTAATTGGAAAATGTTTTTGAATATCATTTATAAAAAGCAATCTGTAACATTAAATCATTGCTCTAATTTAGAATCTAGATGATCATACAGTTTAGATTTGAAAACCGAAATAGACAATTAAAAAAGTTAAAATGGTTGAAAATACATAATTCACCGTTAATATAAAATTTGAAATATAAAATATCTCTAAGTGTTTAAATTTATACTAAAGACAATTTAACTGTAAATAAAATACATACATATTTGTATATATTTTTCCCAGATCTTTGGGAAATCGACATTCTTCCACTTCTATTTTTTTGAACATTTTTTCTCATTTGATTGAGATTCAGTTTTATTTCGTGGGACATAATTTTGTCTTATGAATGTGGACCCAGTTTCATTGGTTTGTTGTTTTGATTTTCCCAGAAAGGGAATATCATCAGTGTCATCAGACAAAAGCGGGTTTTTCCCGTCAATTGAAACTCTTTCTTTCTTCCTTTTATGAGGATGGTGAACACTTTGTCATACGACGGATTACTTCATGAGGTCCTTTTTAATTTTGCGAGGGTGGTTGGACACTATAACTCAAAAACACGTGAAAAACTCTTTAAATTGTTGGCCAAACATGAGCTATTTGAATGAGCGATGAGGTATTGGTTGTAGTGCTCTCATTTTCTCACGAAAAAGAAACATAGGTTTGATTGCAGGTGTGGTAATCTTGTCTGTGGAAAAAAAGTCAGATGGCAATCTGAGGTATTTCCCATAGACAAGTTCGGGGCAAGTGGCATTGATATTTTTTTCGCGAAAGCATGCCGAGAGTAAAATTGGAATGATTTCCTCCCCAATTCTCGTGTGCTTTGATAGCACTCTTGAGATGGCGATGCAATCTTTCAACAAGACCGTTGGCTTTTGGATGATAGGCACAGCATCGTATTCTTTTGTCCCAAAGATTACTCAGCTCTCTAAAAAGGTTGATTCAAGTTTGTACCTTGGTCTTTTTTTAGCGGACGCAAACTGATATCAAAAGATAAAAAAAGCTCAAATACGTTTCTGCAGTCAACCCACGTTGGGATTACTTCCATCCATTGTAAAGCGGTCAATACTGTCGGGCGTAAATTACAAAAGGGTGGAAAAGGGGCCAATGAAATCAATGTGAATTTGGGAAAATCTCACAGGAAAAAGCAAAGGTACCGATTGGTGCTTTAGTATGCCTGTGGATCTTGGATCTTTGGCAAGGATGAAAAGGGGTTAACCCACAATATCAAGCCTAATATTTGGCCACAAAACGTTGAGTTACTTTTGGTGATGCAGAAATTTCCCAGGATGTAAAAGACCATGCAGATGTTGGAAAACGTTTTGCGGGAATCATTGGGGAAAGAAAGGTCGAAACATTGGTGGAAAAAAACACAAAAAAGTAATATCTTCAAGAGGAAAATATTGTTGCTTAAGTTTGGATGTTGAGTTGGTTCAGGGTTGTTTAAGTTCCTCATCTACCAATTTGGGGTGCGGGGAAAGCTTTTAATCAAAACGCTTTGGAAAAAAAAATCAATTTTGATCTAGATTGCATCCCTCCCAAAATTTTGGTTCCCGAAACATGCTGTATGTTTGTAGAGATGGGAGATAAAATCCCGGTGTCTAAGTTGCGTGGCTACATTTGTCAGCTTTCTGTTGGAAAACATAAATGAGAGGTTTCTGATCAGTGTAAATCACAAACCCCTTCCCTTCAACATTGCCCCAAACCTTTTTACCATTGTGTACATGGCCCGGAGTTCTCTGTCGTATGAGCAAAGTAGCACGTGCTAGGGCTTGCTTAACCAGTTCAAAAAACTGTTTTTCCGTCCATTGAGGACTTCTTCAGGGCGTTTTGACATTTTTGTTTTTTGGGGGTTTTTTTTTTTCTGATGCCTTTTAAAAATTTTCTAAAGGTGCAAGGATATGGGCATGTCTAATAAAACCCCTTAGTAGTTCCATTCAAAAAACGACGCAATTTGATTGTGGTTGGTTGGGGAAAATTTTAAAAATTCTTCCCTCTATCCTCTAAAGGTTTAATTCCCGAACTACAAACTTGAAAACCAAAAGGAAATTTAGGGGGTACAAAAAGTACATTTAGAAGGGTTTATAGAAAAATCCATATTGATTAAACGTTCAAAAGCAACCGAAGATGTTGGAAAAGTGCTTCAGATGACGATGCAACTAAAATGTCGTCAATAAAAGCATAAACAAAATTTAATCCTCTTAAACCTCATCACAAAAATTGGAAGGAGAGGCAGCTTACAAAAGGCCAATTTCATTCGAGTACTCTCGTACAATCCAATGGTTTGTTGCAGTTTATGTATATCCTCTTCATTTATGGTTTGGGGTAGGCTTTAATAAATCTATATGTGAAAAAAAATTTTTTTCCATCAGCCCGAATGAAATCTAAAATGTTTTTGGGAAAAGAATACTTATCTTTTTTTGTTTGGGCGTTTAATGGAATCACCCACTAGTCTCAATCATTAGAATCTTTTTTGGTACTATGTGAGATGTGATCGTAATTACTTTTAGATGGTCTAAAATTTTTAAATGTTTAATTCAGATTTTGCAATTTTTAAGCGATCAGGAGCTCGTCTTTCCTTAGCGAAAACATGGACCAGATGTCTTTAAAATGCTTCATTATGTTTTTAAACCCCTTGCGAGAATGAAGGCGGTTTACAATTTCTGGAACCCTCAAAACATCAGAAAAATGCTCGCCAGAAAGAAATTTTAAAGGAATGAACTTCAGGAGAAACAAGTTTACAATTTGTACTAAGTTTGGTTGCATTATCATTAATTTTCTATTGCGAAGATCAAAAAATATTAAAATTGTACAAAAATCGGCTCCCAAAGATTGGCCAGAAAGGATCTTTAAAAAAGGCTATCAAATACCCCTTCTCAGATTTAAATCGAAGGGTTAAAGTCTCTTACCATAAACGTTGATGGGAGATGTATTCACGGCTGTTAGTTGCTGAATACTATTACCTTTTCCCTTTTTTCGAAATTTAAGCTGGGAGAAACGACGTCAGATCCGGATCAATGAGGAAAGCGTGTTGGATGATTTGTCTTTAATGAAAGGCGACGTGAAAATGAGGCTGCGAGAAGGTGTCGATACTCCTCGCTGGAATCGTTTTTTTTTTTTTGGGTATAGCTGCAGGGTGAAATACATTTCTTGGACCTTTCTTGAAACTTTCTGTGATCAACAAAACCAGAGTCCCCAGAACGTGAAAATGATCGATTTCGGGAACGATTTCGTGGGCGAAAAATTTTTTTCGTTCGGGTCCTTTGCGCATTGTAAAACTTGTCCTTTTTTTCAGTTTTTCAATCTCTTGGAGGATACGGTTTTTGCTGGATGAACGTGGGTTTGTCGAAAGGTAAACGTTGGGTGTCTCACTTCGAGGATTCTTCGGCTACTTCTGCGGCTTTTTCGACGGTTATTGGGTGATGAATAAAATAGTTTGCACTGAAGTCGGGGCTGCTGAAGAAAAGTTCAACATAAGCTCTTTTGGGCGTTGCCGAAGCTGCACGCCTATTCTTGTCTGAGGGTTCTGATGGCTTCCTGTCTCTAGCTCTTCACCGGTTAATAGCTTCCGAATTTCTTGTTGCGATGTCGCCGGTTCGCTGGATCAGTTGAGCTTTAAAAGGGGTCCGTTTGTCAGGAGTGATGATTAAGTCTCTTACAATTGCGGGGCTTCTGGGGGCAGGCTTTTCCCAAAATAAAATTTTTTTGTACACGTATCTGTAATCGCTTTCGGTACTCCCGGGGGAAAAGTTCGCCCGTGGAGAACCCGGTTGAGGGGCGCTGAAGTTGTATGGAGGAATTTTAACTGCGGGGACTTCCATTTTCATAAAAAAATAAATAGCAAGTTAAATGAGGTAGCTATTCGTGAATTTTCGGGGCACCAATGTGGAACAGGATGATTAATGAACAGGCGATGTTTTTAATTTTGATGACTTGCTTTATTTTCATGTTCTAACGCTCTCGGGGGAAACGTGTGCTGCCAGGGAAGTGTGAAGTCGAAGAAGTGAATGTGCGGGGTGCTAAAAAGGGTTTAAAAGCTGACGCATGCGCAGATTGCATCTTAGGTGCCAGCAGTAACACTATTCGCAATTGCTGGAGGTCTCCCCACCGCAGATCGCAATGTAAAGCGTACGAGAATGAGGAGTTGAGAAACTCTACAGTGTATTTGTATGCTTATTTATCTGTAGAATTATAAATTGTTTTTAAGTACGTGATTGGGGTTTTTCACCCCTCCTAGCCCGAATGAAGTGCACTTGTATGTTGTGTGGGGTGTAATTGTTGGCAGTTTCCTGAAAAGATGAAATTTCAGCGTCGGATCGTTCAGACTCGCCTACAAATCACGTCTTCTGTACGGGGGGGGGGAGGTATAAAGAGATTCTATTCGGGTTTTCTTCTACTGAAGTTTGGATGGGTGAGTCAAAGGTTAAGAGTAGTCGGTACCACCTATACCGACAATGTTAAGTTGAGCCATTTTAGGATCCTGTTTCTCAGAAACTGTTAAATATAAAAACTTCAAATTTTGTCTGTATATTAATTAGACTTTTTTATTTATATTCTGGTTAAAATGTTTCAAATATATTGTTTACTTTTTTCAAAAAAAATTCATAAAAGCATCACTTCGAAATTTGTGAAAATTGTCATTTTTTTTACGATAACTGCTTTTCAGCAAAATATTTTGGGAAAATCTCCAAAAAAGTAGCTCCATTATATATAGTTACATATTATTTATGTGCAGTAAAAATTGCAAGTACTTTCAATGAGTATTTTCTGTGAAAAAGGTACACGCAGTTTGAAAACTATCATTTTGAGAAAATTGCATTTTTAGTGTTAAAAGGCACTTCATCACAAAAAATAATGAATTACAACATGTATTTGCCCTATTTTAATAAACATTAGTATCTTCTTAATTTTTTAAGCACAAAATAGAAAACAAAAAAAGTCTTAAAATGTTCAGAAAATACATATATAGTATTTTTCAGTTTTTGTTCAACGAGATTCTTTTTAGCATTTTGCATCAATGTTCACAAATTATGTAACAATCTGTAAAGAATTTCTACTTCGATGCATTACAAATATCAAATTTGACCTTATAACATAAGTATAATGTAAATATGTATCAATATGTAAAATTCATGATTTGGGAATATGTGATTTTACGACGTTGGGAAAAGTTTAATTATGGATTTGTATGTTCCCATGCAAACACAATTTCTTAAAGTTTCAAAATTTTCTCTAAACTGTACAAAAGATTTCTAAAAAAGTCAAAAATAAAACTGTTTTTATGTTTTTAAATATGAAATTTGTGTATTTTTATGCATGTAACAAGCTTCTCGTAATGACAAAAAGCATTACACATCTGAGTTGTAATTAATTACCTATTATTTGAAAACTTTTGAATATTAAAGCTTAAAAACTTGTCTGAACAATAAATAAACATTAATATTTGCAATTAAGTGAAATATTTAAAATATATTGTTTAGTTTTCTCAAAAACATGTAACATATAAATATCACTATGAATTTTTAAAAAAATTGACATTTTTTGTTACGATATATGGACTCCAGTCAAATATTTTGGGAAAATCCCCAAAAAACTCACATGAATATATATAGTTACATATCAGTAACATGAGGGGAAAAATTTCATTACATTCATACATTGTATTCTGATAAAAACATGAATACAGTTTTAATAACATCATTGAGAAAATTGAATTTTCACTATAAAGTGCCACTTTATCACAAAAATAATGAATTGCAACATGTATTTGTCCCATTTTATTAAACATTAGCATCTTTGCAATTTACTTTGCATAAAATAATAAACAAAAAAGTCTTAAATTGCCCAGAACAGCATTTTTTCAGTTTTTTTAATGAGAAAATATCAAAATTTTCTCAAATTCTGTATCAATTTTTACAGAATTTGTAGCTTTCATGCATTAAAAATATAAAATTTGAACAGAAAGCGTCAAAAATATGTGAAAACGCATCAATATGGTTTTGGTGTGAATTTGAGATGGTATTTAATACCCGATTATACGTTTCGTAAGTTTTTGTTAGGTTTTCGTAACATTATCATTAGGTCTTGCTGTTGCAGACAGTTTCTAAGTTTTAAACTTCAAAAGTTACTCTAACCTGGACAAATGATTTCTAAAACAGACAAAATAAAACTGTTTTTATATTTTTAAACATGAAATTTATGTATTTTTATGTATATAACAAGCTTCTCGCAAAGACAACAAACATCACATTTAATGTGTCATCTCATACCTTTTTCTCTGAAACCATTAAACATAAAGACTCAAATTTTTATTTATATTAAGTAGACATTATATATATACTGAAGTGAAATTTTTTTTAAGTATAATAATTAGTTTTTTCAAAAACAAACTTTTAGTTCACAGAACAATTATTATGAATTTATTAAAAATTGTCATTTTTTTGTTATGATAACTGGTTTATATTTAAATGTTTTAAGAATATTTCAAAAATATCACTTCAGTATACACAATTGCATGTAAAAAGCACACACAGTAAATTTACACAATTTTAAACATGCATACAGTAAATGTGCACAATTTTAAAAAATATAAATTTTAGAAAACAGAAATTTTTATAAAAAAATCTCACCTTTTTTCTAATTTTTAATCCATATTTTTTCTTAAATCCGCTCGTAATTGTAACTTCAAGTATTTTAAAAATATTTTTAACTCTTTACTAAGCCTTAGTGAGTTTAAATAATCTTTAATATAATAACAAATTAAAACTAAATTTAAAGTAAAGAACAGACTTAAATTTAGGTAAAATCACTAAATATTAAATATAACATTCAAATTAAAACCACGCTTACAAATTTAGCTCCAAAATTTTTTGCATATCTAACACAGTTAAATTTGCAGTTACTATACAGGTATCTAATGCGTATGAATAAAAATAAATTGAGGCTTTGAAACTTTGCCCCAGATTTAAAAAGACAATGTTTACATTTCTAATCTGTCAAATGGGCGTGGTTCATAAGCTGATTATTTTTTAAAAATCATTTTAAAGTACTTCTAATTCATATAATGGCTTGCATGTTATATCATTGGAAAGGTACCGATTTGGAGATTTGACAAATATCAAAAACTCAAAATCGATTTTCAAAAGGTTATTACCCTACTGACTGCTCTTAATCGTTAAATCCACTGGCGTAGCTAGTCTTGAGTGGACCCTGTATCTAAATTTCTGGGGAGGGGGGCTTTAACATTTGAGGAATTTTTTCTTGCTTCCTTTGGGGAACCTAAAAGTTTTGAAGAATAAGAGAAAGTGTGGGAATTGAGCAGGAGTTGTGGGTGTTCGAGATTTGGAATCATCTTATATGTTAGATTAAGTAGAAGAATTTCAGATGGTTCCCAAGGTTAGATCATTTATAAAGTGATCAGTAGAAATAAACGTTTTTAAGATAATCTCTGCTTCTTCCCTCTTACACTCGCGATCTTCAGGTCACAACAAACTTACTTTTGTGTCAGCATCAGACGGACTTGGACCCACAAGTAAATGTAGACTATTCATATTACCGATATTCATGTGCGGAAAATTAGTTGGTCCTTTTTACCGATAAATAGCCACAGATGAACCAATTTTTGCACCTCTGACTCTTGAATAATATACACAAAGTTATTCATAGGGGAAACAAAAACTGATCAGATACAATCCAATCCAATGATTTCAAGAGACCGTACTTGGACATTGTTGATGCTCATAGCAAGCCGAGAAATATGAGTTCAAATTGCTTAATCTGGAATTCAACATCTGGTAGAATATTAGGAATCTTTAGCATAATAATAGATTTACCACTGGCCTCACCAAGAAGAATAGTCGCTTCAATAATATTCGGCATCATTTTCTTAATTGGTAGTCTGGTTCTCTATTGTAGAAATCATTTGAGTTAGAGAATTGCAAAACATGTGAGCAAATTTCAAGCAATTGAAAACATTTTAAAGTCTGAATCGGATCTTGCTTGGGTCCTAAAGAGTAAATTTTGAAAGATGGTAACCCAAATGCATTATTTCAAACCAAACAAATAAAAAATAATCGAAAATAGAAATAGATGAAACGTAAAAGTATATAAATAAGATAATGTAGTTCATAAAATAATAATATTCATAACAAAGTAAAGCATTTTCAAGATGAAAAAGAAATGCATCAATTGAAAAAAAAAAAAAACTATTTAAAATAAATAAAATATGCCGAAATTCGATGAAATTCCATAAATAGTTCGGAACACATAACATATGTATGCATATATCAAGAAAGACTTCAAATGAATAAGAAATAATAAGCCCCATTATAACGTCCCTGAGGACGCTCGTGTTTTGGGGTTCGAGTAAAGATCAGCCATAGGAATTCAAACACAATTTTCACTTAATCACTGTAGACAATTGAATAGAGAGAATGAACTAAAACATTAAACCCGGGAAGTAAACACGTTGGATTAATCTAGTTATCATAGAAATAAACACACTTATCATTTTTGGAGCACTCTTGACTTCCTTACTTGCATTATCTTTAGATAACTTGGCTCACTATACGACCTCCAGTCGTAATTTTATTCACGCTTTAATATCCACTTTCAATCCTCCTCGCCTACTCTAATGCAAACACTTAAATAGAAGTTCTAATATGAATAAATCCCGTCTTCTTTACTGAGGGAGTTTTTCAACTGAAATCACAGTGAAAGATTAATTTTATCCAAGAGGATTAATGGAAGAATCACGGATTACAATATACAGGGTGTCGAGCCTTAAAGTAACCCAATAGATAATTCGTGAACCGTTCAGTTTAGACATGCACTTCCAATTTGAAAAATGTTTTAAAAAAGGTAAAGAATGTTTTTACGAGCTTTTTGAACCTAAAAACTCATTTAGAAAAGAATTACAAAAATTAAATTTTTTATATGGTCTTCAGGTCCTATCACTTATATTTAGGAAAAGATGCAGTACACAAAAACAAAGTAAACACAAAAAGTTTCATTTTATTGCGATAAAAACTGGCCGAGTTATGGAACTTTGAAAATCATACATTTCCTGTATTTCCTGGGCCATTTTCAAGAAGCTAGTAAGGGGCCGTCTCCAAAGTGAAATCAATTGGAACTTTGCCAGGAAACTTTCACTCTTGCACGTCACACTTATGTAAATCGTTTTTAAATTTAACTTTATTATTACAATAATTGAGTACTTAAGAAATAAAATTTATTATGTGTACGTGTAAAACAAACAAAATAAAATATTTTGGAGTAAGAAAACATTTCAAAAGCAATTCCAAAAAAATAGGTTTATTTGCTGCGGCTTCAGACTGATTTTCTGCGGTACTGATCATAGCGAACATTAAAAATCTCTTGTGTAGTCGTTTGCAATTGCATACAGTCGTATTCTAATATTACGAATTCTAGTACGGGAGAACGAGATGTATATAAATGAAGAATACTGCAAAATGGTACTGTTGTATGGGCAGTGTAATCGAAATAAGAGAGAGGCGGCAAGACTTTATGCCATTAAATTTCCCAGTCGAAGACATCCATCTTATTGTACAATTGCCAGTGCTGTTCAACTCTTGTATAAAACTGGGAGTTGTCATAGACGTATTCCCTTATCTCGTGCCACACCTTCAGCGGATACCCGCTGAGGATGTTCTAGGATATGCCCTGGCTCATCCTGAAAGTAGTGTCCAAGATATTAGCAAGGCTTGTTCCTACTTAAAATTGACTGTGTGGAACATATTACATACGTACGGTGCATATCCTTATCGTCCAGTCCTGGAGCAGGAACTAATGCCCGGAGACCAGGAGCGACGTTTCGATTTTTGCAATTTCGTGTTAAACACACTGGATGAAAATCCAGATTTTTTGAATGAAGTTTTGTGGTCGGATGAATGCCAGTTCTCGAGGCAAGGCACTATTAGTACACAGAATAGGCATTATTGGTCCCTCGAAAACCCACATCTAATACGACCGAATCGCCACTAAGTGCGTTGGTCAGTGAATGTGTGGTACGAAATATGGAAGAGCACCTTAATTGGCCTAATATATTTCGATGAACCTTTAACATCAGAATCATACACGGAGTTTTATCTGAACTGTTAGCCGATTTTTTTTAGAAGATGAAGTTTCCTTACGGGATTTGTCACGCATGTGGTACCAGCATGATGGTGCCCCGCACACAAATCTGCGCAACCATGTACATTTTTGGCGCAGACATTTAACACTCGAATATTCGGCTACGGAGGTCAAGAAGTTGCAGAAGCTACAGCGGAGTTTCTGACGCGGGTTTGGTACTGCATTTCTGCGGAAGGCAGTGATTTTGAACATTATTTTAATTTGGTCATTCTGATATAATAAAGCCCCTGATTCATGATTGGAGCATCATTCCACATTATACTATAATTTGAACCGCAAATCTTGTATTCTTTTGCTGCTATTTGTTTAAACAAGCTGTTTAAATCTTTTCGGTACAAGTTGTATTTCTTTAATTTAACTTTTATTGTTTGAAATATAGCAATACAAATTATCAATCTATGATGTTTAATTCGATGTTTTAATATTACTATGATGTTTTTCTGTAGATAGTAAATTACTGTTCTCTAAACTCAATTTTTGTATACGACCCCCTTTTCTGAGCAATTCAAATGCTTCAACTTTATGTAGTCATAACTCGGTCAGTTTTTATCGTAATAAAATGAAACTTTTTGTGCTTACTTTGTTTTTGTGTACTGCATCTTTTCCTAAATATAATTGATAGGACCTGGGGACCGTATAAAAATTTAATTTTTGTATTTTTTGTAAATGGGGTTTTTGGTTCGAAAAGCACGTAAAAACATTCTTTACCTTTTTAAAAACATTTTTCAAACTGGAGGTGCATGTCTAAACCGAATGGTTCGGGAATTATTGTAGCTATTGACAGCACCACTAAAAAAGTCCTCAATGCCCAATCAATTGGCACACGAAGAAAGGGCAGTCCAAATCTTAGATGGACTAATGGCTTGATTAAGGTTTCTTGAGTAGGTCAAGGCCCACCCTGGGCTGTCAAGCTACTGAGGAAGGAAGGAAAAGAAGCTCTCTGAACGATATTGCATGATGCAAAATAGTGGCGATGCAGTCGGAATACGTCATTTGCGAGAAGCAAAAATATGGTTGTCGCAGGGCAAAGCGGCAATTATCGGTGCATGTCTGAGATTAAAAATATGGTCTCACGAAATTGTATCAATGACCTCCAGGCATCATTTGACTGCCATAGAGAGCTATTGGGAGACTGGAGGCAGGATAAAATCAGATGGATGGTTGAATGGGAGTCCGTCTGTGATTCATAGAATTCGGCAACAATTTCTAACCACGAATTCGGCGTCTCGGAGGTTCAGTCAAGGACTACCAGATGCTACCACGAGTGCCGATATTTGTCATCATACGCTCAAAGGAATGGAACACAATTTCGGCTGAATTCAGATCCTCTATCGCTGCAAGCTCTGAAAGGTTGGCATCAAGGCCAACCGTGCGTCGAAGGCTTCACAAACGTTACCTTCATGTTAGGCGACTAGCCATTTGCATCTCGCGCCCTTCACATCAACATGTCCACTGGATGCGGGATCAATGAAGGACTGTTCTCTTTACAGATTGGTCCAGGTTTAGCCTCGAAAGCAATAATAGGCGTATTTTCATTTGGAGAGAACCTTGAATTCATTTTCATCCACGACACATCCGTGAAAGAGATGAATACAAATCAGGCAGTGTCTGTGTCTGGGGTGGTATCTCTTTGTGTAGACCCACAGACCTCTATGTCTTTTCCCACGGAAAAGTTAATGCTCACACCTATAGAGATGACATCCTGGATGCCTTATGCCGAAGCAATAGGTAATTCTTTCATGCGACAGGATAACAATGCGAGATCACACAGGGCTCATATCGGGGAGGCTTATTTAGACCAGGTAGCAATTCAGCTCATGCAGTGGCTAGTTTGATCAACGGACATTAACCCTATCCAGCATGTTTGAGACGCTCTAGGACGGCTTGTAGCTGCTCTCAATCCCCTTCCTAGGACCCTTGTCACACTTTCAACTATCTTGGAAGAGAAACTGGGCTGACACTTCCTATAGAATTAACAGATCGCATAATTGAGAGGATCGCACCTCGCTGTATGTGATGTATTGCTTCTCGGGAATCATACTTCAAATTAAAGAGGTTATTTTCCTTTACCAAATTGACACATCTGATTTGTTCATTGTATATATATGCTAACTTCTATAACACCATAATTGTCTGGTGATTTCTTTTGATGCTCTTTTATGCCATCTTATATGTTTATATATATATATATATATATATAATTTGTGTAAGTTTCATTAAATTCTACACATAATTTTTTGAGTTATCGCTATTTTGTGTGATTTCTCTTTAATTTACGATAACCAGTGAAAGAAGTAACACTACACAGAAGTAAAAATTATAAGACTAATTTTCCAACCAAAAACTATGATATTAATAAAAACAATAAAGTATGCTTAATTTTCAAGGAATTACATCACATTACATCTAGTCAGAAGTGCTGCCATTCCTGAAACCAATTTTTCAGTTTTTGGAAGAATGCTCGATGATTTATTCTAAAAATCAACTGTAGTTCTGCCACAACGAACTTGTGTCAACTCTAATATGAATTTTGACAAATAAATGTTATTATAATTAAAATATGTGACAATTCCTAAAAAAACTACATCGCGTTTAGACGTAAGATCATATGACGTCATGTCATCCGGTTGTGGACAATTGGTTAAAAAAAAAAAATTTTTTTTAAATCTGAAGAAAACTTTGAAAAACTCAAACATCATCTCTCATAAATTCAGTGCAGTAGTTTCACAGATATAGGTCGTTCTATTTTTGTGGTACATAGAAAACACACTTATACGAGGTGTGCAAATTAAGAAGGATGACAGTACCCATCCAGAAGAACAATTTCATGGAAATATAGAGTCGCATTCCATTCTGAGAGGCAGAAAAGAGGAAAGTAGATACGGAACCTGTGAGATGAAGTGTAACAAGTCATCTCCTCTGACGTCATTTTGTACTTGCCTGTATAGCATATCTCCAAAGACTATCAAGAATTTATCGCATGCAAAATTCCACCGAGAAGAAGCAGCACTTTGCCCTTAGTTGGTACCGGAGAGAAGCAATCAGAGCGAACGTTGTCTTAAAAACGGCACGACATTATCGCTTGAAGTATTATCTTGATAACATCGTCCGAAACATTTCTACGGGCTACGGGGGATTACACGTACGTGGAATTGCAGACATGCACCTCACATACTGTGAATCAAAAGGGAATGGACGCGAAGCACGAATATTATACGAACAGCAATTTCTAACTCGTCGTATTACAAATCCTCCTAACTTTTCCGGTATTGATCGATGACTGCGAGAAACCGGTTCGTTTGCAATCACAAACCGAACAGGACGCTTGTGAAATGTACGAACGCCATAAATGGAGTTTTGACTAGATTTGAAGCATGCGAGCGGTGGCGTATGAAATGGGTATTTCTCAACCAGTGGTGTAGCATATTGTACAGGAGGAACGCATCCACGTTCAATCTTTGCACACAGATGATTATCCTCTCCAGACATTCTTTGTGCAGTGGATGCTGAGGATGAAGAATAATGATCCACGATTTCCTGCACTAGTATTATTCAGTCAAGAGGAAAAATTCAGCAAAGAAGGCATTCTTAACATGCGCAATCAACACGTTTGGTCTGACAGCAATCCCCACTGCAGTACCCTTCGTAATCACCAACATAAATTTTCCGTGAATGTCTGGTCAGGTATCCAGACCGCGGTAGCCGAGTGGTCAAGGTATCGGATCGTGGCTGGTTTTGTCACGAGTTCGAGCCCAGTACCACTTAAGACCTGCCGTGTAGGGGAGTGATGCATGTTAAATCTGTCGAGAACTCAAACGTCCTCCCGTTGGTGTGGTGTGGTAGTTAGGAGAGGGGGAGGTGCCAGCTCAGGTGTCATCCACGTCACTTGACCGTGGTTCAAAATTACGTGGTCCGTCGCCAAAAGCCCACTTGTAGCTGAACAGTGCGACGTTAATATTCACTCACTGGGCAGGTATCCTAGGTGATTATCCTTACATCTTGCCCGATCGGCGCAATCTTCTTGGAACAAGTGTATTGCCCCTCCCCATCCAGAGTGGCTTATGCACGATGGAGCACACTTTTTCATCCGTAACTTCTTGAATCCCGCCCGATACATCGGATCTCCTCGGACCTAAACTCACTGGAATTTTTCTTCTGTGAGTTTCTTAGTAAACATTCAATCTGATTGGGCAACTTTTCGTATTGTTCATTCACTTTCCTAAGATTGTAAGAATTCTAATATTCCTCTTTTCTGCCTCTCAGAGGGGATTGCAGTGGAATTTCTATGTAATTATTGGTCATCTTGATGGGTACTATAAACCCTCTTAATTTATAAAAACAATTTAGAATCCCCTTGTATACACAAACTCTGTTTCTTTTATTAGTTTAAATATTTTTTTTTAAAAAAAAAATACTTCGATTTTTACTGTCAAGTTCACAAGTGCCTCTTGATTCATATTTATCGTATACGGCCGTAATTCCCTTCCGCGGTATTTCAGGTATTCAAGCTGACGTTACCGGGTACTTAAATCAATACAAAACAAAGGTTTTTTCAGAAATTTTTAAAATGTATGCAAATATTTTCAGAAGTGCATTGTATCAAGTGGGGAATACTTTAAAGGTATTTTTCTGGAAATAGTAATAGTGCAACATACATCTGCGATGATTCATCCTACTTATAGATCTCATGTATTGTAAATGAAATGTAGAAGACATTGAGAGGAAACCTACCTTTCTAACATCACGAAATTTAAGATAAATTTTTTATTCTTATTTTTTAGGCAAGTGATTGCACATTTTTTAAGTGTGTAGAAAAAACTTTATCACAACTTATACAAAATGAAATGAAAATCCTGCCCCATTTTCTATTATTATTTGAATGGGAAATATTGTTATTTGAAGAATAACAAGATTAAATATTCTTTGATCGTTTTAAGAAACTGTTTCAAAATTCTTGAGATAAAAAAATAGCTAATAGTAACTAATAGCAAGTAATGGATGAAAAAATCGCTTTTAAATGAGTAACCGATGTCTAAAGGTTTGTTCAAAGTTTTATTGCAGAATTTATATTCTTTATATGGAAGAAGAGTCTTGAAATCTGTAGCAAAAACCATGTTTCATGTCAATTGGGTAACGGAATGATGGAAATTTTACAATTACTACCCTTTAGTAGCTTTATTGAGAACATATAAATAATCCACAAAAGTTAACAAAACATACTTGATATGCTGTCTGCTACCAACTGGAAGCGTAAAATTGTGTGTTTGGATGTTGAAAGCAGCATGAACTAGGAAATGTTACGCATTTGGCGTTATATGCCTTCTTTAAGGTTGGATACAGATGGGATGAGATCACGGTAGACCATAGCCTTGAGGTATCCCCAGAACTAAAAGTTGTAAGGATTCAAGCCGGGAGAACTAGGAGGCCAAGCTGTAGGAAAATTCTAGCTGATAATTCTGTCGTCACTGAAATAGCGGTGGAGTACTTGTTTCACACAATGGGTGATGTGTAGATGAGCTTCATCCTGCATAAACACTGTGGTTGTATCAAATTGCCTTGTTTGAAGAGCCGGGATAAAGTGTCATAATGAAGCGTATTGTTGGCCGGTGACGGTTCATGTCACAGGCCTTGCGGCGAAAAAAATGGACTCCCAATGAAGGTTTTATTTAAGCCGGACCAAACCGTTACATGAGAAAAGTGTAATGGAATTTGTAGGAATTGATGTGGGTTTGTACCAGCCCAAATACGGCAATTACGCATGTTAACCGCACCTTCCAGATGAAAGTGGACCTTGTCGGTCCACAAAATGTCCCATGAATATTTAGCCTGGAGCTCAACTCGCATGATTTTTAGTCCTTGACTACTGAATGGAGCCGCTTCAAAGAGCGAAGTTTCCCCAAAGCTTTGGTCTCCGTTTTGATAAAACAATTTCACCAGTAAAGCATGTTCCTGGGTCATCCTCCTTGACTCGGAAACGAGTAGGACTGCGGTTCGCCTCTCATATCTTTATATCCCAAGGGATGCTGCGCGCGTGCGTACAGGATTATTATGGCTACGACATTTGTATATGCCAATAGCTTACATTGCACAACGCCATCTAGGGGTGGTTTTTGAAACTCATTGTTTTTTTCCTCGATAAAATTCCCATCATTTCATTCTGCCAATACCCAATTTTCATGCAATTCTGCAGCATATTTTTTGCTACAGACTACTCCCAAATTTTAAGTTCAATTATAGACACCCAGTATATTACGCTGCGTACTAAGATATCGTTTCAAAATGAATGTAATTTTGTTTATGTTGCGTAAAATCAATGCCTTACAGAAAATTTTGTCATTCTTGAAAGAGCATAATGTTTATTAGGAAGTAGCAAAATGCCCTTATCTTAAATTACCTTTATGCTGATTGGGGTGACGGTTGGAATTCGAGGGTTTAAAGTATAAACTAAAGTACTATTGCCATTATTTTTTTAGAAAAAGAGATATTTGGAATACGCTGGATCTGTCATTTATAATGGTGAGATTTGGAGATGACATTATCTCACCCTGTGTCTAAATAGTTTTGTCCAAATGAAGCTAAAGACGTCTATTATAGTGGCCTTGGAGTTCGTAGGCCTTGACATTCTTTGTTAATCCTCTTTCTCGGTCTTTGAGGGAATTTCTATATGACAGATATGAGAAAAGGGCTCTTATATAAATTTATGAAGTTATACGATATAAGCTTAATTTTTAGTTGTGGATGAAAGCTCATGGATGAAACTGATCAAAACTTGCACGATTAGTTTCATATGGAGAAGTGAAACCTTAATATTAGAAACGTTAATATTAGAAATTTCAGAATATTACTTACCATTTCCACCTCATTAACTGAACGTATCTGTATCACATATAAATGAACCGAGACATTCACCGGTAAAATAGTTTCACCTGCAATAATATACAATTAAAGGATAAATATTTTGAGCGTGTCATTATTGTATTACAATTGAATGTGCAAGCAGTGGATATAACGGATTATTTCGTCCCTTTTAACTTTTTTTGAATGTTATTAAAATATATAACTGCCACCTTCGTGCAGGGAAAACACGATGGTTATGTAGATGGGAAGGGTTATAAAGAGGGATTTGAAATGCTGTTATAATAAAAGTTGGACCATATTTCAGGCTGTATTATCAATGCTTCCAGTTTGTTATCTTGAAGAAATATCCTCCAATTTGGCTCAAAGACCGTGTGTAGGTTTATGAGCTTGCGTTTATTCTGGTTATATGAATTGGTAAAATTTATTCTTTGTAATTACTCGAGATAGTTGATCTTCCTGTGATGAGCATTAAATATTTTTGAGTTAGTGATTACTAGAACAAGTTCGGGTCAAAATCTTCTCCAAACGCGGGTTCTTTGTGGGTTCCTGATCTTATTTTATATGATTCTTGTTATTCTTTTAGTCCAAGGTATTCATTTAATAGCACCTCAAAAACACTTCTTATTTTTTGTTTAATTTGTAAATATTTTTAGTTTACCTTTAGTTACTTGAGGTGGAGCAAGTTTGTCGTAATCATCAGGAACAATTTCTTCTACAGATATGCTTCTGGCAAATAAGATTCTGAAAAACAAAATATAATTGTCACATTAAAAATTATGTTTATTTACCTTTCGAAGAAAAGTAAAGCTCAAATAATCATGAAGCAACTCTAGAATTTTTATATAAGCATCATTTTATTGCTATTGCATCCTGCATTTAATTATATCCTCCTACTCCTCTATACGGAATCTATACATAAAAATATTTATTGCAATTTCTTTCGTATTATTATTCTGATAAATTTTAGTTTGACTCACTGCCCAATAACTGAGAACGTGATAACGAATTTTCAGGTATGTTACAGCGACTAAGAGCAAAATGTACCCTACTGGCCATTAAAACTAATACACCTGGAACAAATGCAGATAACAAAATGATATTTTTTGGACCAATATATTATACTAGAAATAACAAGTGAATAAATTTTCAAGAAATTTGGTTGCGTAGATCCTGACAGATCAGTACCCAGAACAACCACATCTGGCAGTAATAACAGCACTTATACACCTGGGCATTGAGTCAAACAGAGATTGAAAGGCTTGTACAGGTACAGATGCTCATGCAACTTCAACACAATGCCACAACTCACCAACTGTAGTGACTGGCATATGGTGATGAGCCAATCACGTTCTATGGTTCTGACGTTTCTATGGTTAGAGATCTGGTGAACGTACAGGCCTGGTCAACAGCCCTACCTTTTTCCGTATCAAGGAAGGTCCGTACAATATCAGTAACAAGCAATCATGTATTATCCTGCTGAAATGCATGGTTTCGCAGGATCGAATCAAGGGTAAAGCCATGCCACAGCAGAAATATAACGTGTACTGTTCAAATTCCCGTCAAGGCGAACAAGAGGTGACCGAGACATGTATCCAATAGCACCTCATACCAACATGCCAGGTAATGGGCCAGTACGACAATGGCGAATGCACACTGCCAATGTGCCTTCACCATGACGCCGCCAAACACAGACCGACTATCATGATGCTGTAAACAGAACCTGGATTCCTCAGAAAATATGACGTCTCTCGCCATTTGTGCACCCATGTTCGTCGTTAATGACACCATCGAAGACGCTCCTGTCTGTGATGCAGCATCAAGGGTAGGCGCAGCCATGGTCTCCGAGCTGCAAATGTCGAGAGTTGCTGCTGAAAATATAGTTGAAATATTCGTGTACACGCTTGTTGTCTTGTAAGCAACTCCAACTCTTGACTCAGAGCTCGTGATGTGGCTGGTCCATTAAGTCCATGTTATTAACATGCCTGTCTCCTCGGCTGCTAGTGATAGGGGGCCGTTGAGATGCAGCACGGTGTTCCGTATTACCGTTCTGAACCCATCGATTCCATATTCTGCTAACAGTCATTGGTTCTCGACCGACGTGAGCAGTAATACTGCGATGCGATAAACCTCAATCCCGGTAGGCTACAATTCGACCTTTATCAAAGTCGGAAACGTGTTGGTACGCATTTCTGTTTCTTACACGAGGCATGTGACAACGTTTCACCAGGAAAAAACGTTCAAGTGCAATTTGTTCGTGAGAAACAGGCTGAACAATTTTCTTATTTAAACACATTGTACGTGTCACTACGCCTGCTTTGTCTGAATGCGCTGAAATTCTGATTTGCATATCACAGCACCTTCTTCCTGTCATTTAAATTTTACGTCTGTAGCATGTCGCATTCTTGGGGTAGCAATTTTAATGGCCAGCTGTTGTTGTTTCTTATGCAACCTGATCTCTGCTGTTTCCAGGCCCACGAAATCTATCACCATAAGGGGCTAGATGTACACCCACCGTTAGCCGTAGCCTTGAGTACTATACAGGTGACAATACGATTTAGCTCGGCTCCAATTTTGAGGGAGAACACACTGGGGGTGCAGAGGCCTCCCATCTCTCTTTCCCTTTCCACCATATTCTTAATGACTAGTAGCGTATTAACAAAAATCATCAAAAAAAAACTATCATCGTTATCTTCTTTGCTATTATTACTAGTATTGCGTAGCAGAATGTAGAAAAAAAAATTTACATTTAAATTTCATACTGAAAACAAAAAAGTTGAATTTTAAAGTAATTTTATCTCAAGAGTAGGTATTGAACTGCGTGTAAGATATTCAACGTTTTCATATTGTCCTGTTAAACATTCATCGATAGGGGAATGAATATTCAAGTAATTTCTTTAATTGTCCAATATTTTTCACCAGAAATGATAATTGTGGAAACAGTGCTAAAAAAGAATACGGAAAAAATCCACCATTTTCCGTTATCAGAATCACTCCACCATAAAATAGTAGGTTGTTGAGAAAAAAATTGGAAATGACAAACAAAAATAACAAAAAGACATTTAAATGTAAGGATGGATGTTAGGATATCATTCTTTATAAATAAGTAAATATTTTTCATGGAAATAAAATTCTACTTAATTCAGCTTATTAACTCCAGAAAGCTTGCTGATAGAGATTGCTTCAGAATGCGAGGCTTTGGCCTAAGGTTGATGGTTCGACCCAGGTCCAAGTCGGGGGATTTTCATGATGACAAAATCGACAGCGTCCATGTCGTATGATTATGCGGCATGTAAAAGATCTCTTGAATGCCAGTTTGGTTTTGGTGCCTCTCTCTGGAGAGGAAACTAAGCGTCAAAATTACTTGCGGCACAATTGGTATCTCCTGTATAGTACCGCACTAAAAAGTGAAACCAGCTTCAGGGGAATGTACTAGGTTTTCAATGGTAAAAATACCATTTACCGTTAGCTCAAGCTTATTGAGAAGAAACTTATTAAAAGTAGGAATTTATGCATGGAAAAGCCCTGCTTATATTTTAAAAATAACTAAAGAACTAAAATAAAATTGATGTCATATTATATTTGAAAAGTTTAATATACATAAATTAATTGATATTTAATTTTTAATGGGGTTTAACTCTTGCAAAAGGGGAAAAACAAGAGCTGAGAAGTGTCTGTTTAGATTCGGTAACTTTACTAATAATGTCTACAGAGGCTTGGAAAATTCCGTAAAGTAATCCTTTGTTCAACATCAATAGTTGCGGAATTCCAAAAATTGCGTAATTTAAAGAAGTAAACATTTATGACTTCTAGTGAGTCAAATTATTTAGATAAATACTAAAACAATGATAAAGTCTTATTAAAGAAATTACACAGTCGTAATAATTTTCTAAGAAACTATATATAATGTTTTGTAAAACATTTTGAAACCTCCAACACGATACAGCCCTAATCTTACATTTTAAGAGAGATTTTTTTTATCAAAGTTAAATGTTATTTAAAGATAAAAATGGTTATCTATTTATATCTTGGGAGAGTGAGTCAATTATTCACTACTCAGAAGCACATGCACTGCTCAAAATAATTATAAAGTAAATTTTCCATAAAAAACAATGTCAATGGAATTTTTTTAGTAAAAAATGGAAGAGATCAGATTATAATTTTTCTCATTTTCAAACTTTAAAGCATGCAAATTTTGAGTTTGGCGTCAAAAAAGGTGGCTTTAGTGGCAGTGAATGAGAAATTTGGCTTTCAACTTAATGAAAGACAAAGCAAAAAAGAATGATCGACATTCCGTAAGTGTGTTGTTTCGATCCATGTGATGTTTTAATGGTCATTTAACCGAATAAGAAGCTTAAAGAGTTTTTCGTTGGTTAGAGAGGGGGTCGAAGTGGCAGAACCCACTGGAGTTTCACAAAGTGTGATTTCCAGGATCTGGAAACAATTTTTGGACACTGGAAATGCAGGCCAAAGACGAGAGTAAGATCGTAGATGTGCTTTCAATGGAGATCGATATTGAACACAAACGTCTCGGAGACACCGAAATATGAGTGCCACTCTTCTTCAACAACACTTTCACTCGGCACCACAGTTTCGACATCAACTGTTCGGAACCAACCCAAGTTATGCGTCCCCATAGAGTGAACTGGAGAAGTCATGAGAGAGAATGGATTCCATTTTTCTAATCCTCCTGACAATACGCGTCCATTCATCTGTAGGTAACGTGTCGTAAGGAAGAGCCCAGCGTTCGTGTGTTGGGGGAATGATGGTCTATGTACCATTTATGGATCTTCGAAGTGGAACTCGGACCGATATAGGGATCAGACCTGTTGAGGTACCTTACGCTGTAGCTATTGGTAATAATGGTTATTGGACGGCAGTTGCAGCATATATCGTGCTCATTGGGTTTCCTTTTAGAGGAAGAAACACACGAACGGAATGGCCAGCGTGTTCACCGCACATGAACCCAATAGAGCATGTTGTAGGCCAACGATACTCAATTGGCGGCCCACTGGACTATTCTGTGGCCCAGTTAGAGTCCATAGCACTAAGAAATTCAATTATTAAGAACATATTGAAAATTTAATGGGAAATTCTATCAATCAAGCAATCAAATACACTCTACAACAACAACAACAAAAAACGACGCACCAAAAACGAATTATCCAATAGAAACAAAACATTTTTGGTGGGTAGAAAGATTATGTACAGAATAGAATATGACTACAGTTCCAGAAAAATTGAATGATTTATTTTAGAATTAAATAGTTACCAAGTAACGAGCCCAATAACTGTGTTGCCCCGCCTCTAGCCTGGATGAAAGCTGCCACACGACGTCGCATAGAGTGATAAAGCACCCTGATGGTCTCCTGCGATATTTCTTGCCAAATTTGCTCCTATTGTCGGGCCAGGTCATCAAAATTCCCTGGTAGATGCAATCGTCTTCCTATCATATCCCAGGCATGCTTGATTGGAAGAGAGTTCTGGTGATCTGGCTTGCAAAGGAAGTGATTGACAAGTTGCAAGACAGTTCATAGCAACACGTACCGTATGTGGACTGACATTATCTTGCTGAAAATTAAGGACAGAGTACTGCAAAAGGAACGGTAGCAAAACAGTTCTCAGAATATCGTCAACGTACTGCTGTGTTGTAAGTGTGCCTCTAATGACGACCAAAGGGGTCCAGCTGTCAAAGAATGGCATCCCAGACCATAACTCCTGGTTGATAGCCTGTCTGGCGTGCAATGGAGAAAGCAGGATCGGCACACTGCCCTGGGTGTCTCCAGACACGTCTTCGATGATCGTCTGGACACAGTTGGAGGTGGGAATCGTCAAACACACACTATACGTCCCCAGTTAGCATGATTCCAACCTTATAGAGCCACTCATCGCTGTAATCTGGCTCGACAGTGGGCAGGCGTGAGTGACAAGTGTCGTAGTGGTCGGTACGAGAGTAAATTTCGCTCTATCAGCCGTGAATAGTCATGGCGGACACTCGAGTGCGCGTCACACGTCTGATGATTTATAACGATGAATCAGGCGCTTTGACAGCTGATCTAACAATTGATCTGTCCTCCAAATCTTTTATAAGGCCCTAGGTCGATCGCTACCATCATGACGCTAAAATCTGCCACTGTCCACCCATTCTTGCCAGCATCTTCTGATGGCCGCATCACTTCGACCCATATAACGGGCGATTCTCCCTATTTTCCCAGCCTGTATCTTTCAATCCAATGATACGAACTCTTTCAAACTCTGATAGTTGCTCGTAATGAGCTCGAATCCTGCAGTGAGGCATTTTTTCAGTCGTCGTTGAAAGGTATTCTAAATCGAAATGCAACAGAAATTTTGACCATCAGATTGAGAATCGCTTCTTATAGACACCTGAGTGCGCAGTTTCGATGCGCTGTAGCTTCCGCTATTTATTCATTGGACCCCACATTTTAGTCATTTGCATGTTCGGTACAAATGTCTTTGCATAAGAAATTTCATTACAATCAGGCTACTCCTTCTTGGTGCGTCGTTTTTTTTTTTTGTTATAGAGTGTATATCAATTTTGCTATCGATGTCGTACTGGGGTACGAATTCCGAGATATTTTTGTCTTTTTGTAACTACAACGGTTTGTGATAAAAAGAATAACAATAGAGTAGCGACCATTTAATGTATGAAAATACCTTATAATTAATTTTCGTGTCTTTCAAGTGAAAAATATTCAAAGAAAATAAGTTGTTTGAAAAAGAATTGGGATCTTGACTATTTCATGGTGAAAAACAAACATGGATCAGCAACTCATTTGATTGGTCCTGAAAACGTTTTATTAAAAAATATATATAATTTTGTTCGTCATTTTATCACTAAACACAAATCTTTCAATTGCTCTTTCAAGAGGCGATAAATTCTTAAAAAAAAAAAAAAATCTTTGTAATAATTACAAAGCATTTGGTGTGTAGTAATATCTCAAAAGGCAGAGGTAATAAAGGCATCCTATGAAATGCGTTACATTATTGATAAATAAATGAAATTGTTTACTGATGCAGAAATCGTGTTTTTAAATTCTTCCGATACACTGATAAGTTTAGTAAAAAAAAATTGAAGACTTAAAAAATAGCAAGTATTTGCTTGTCTCTTGATTCCAGTACTGATATTTCAGCAACATGACACAATGCTGGCTTTTTTGTTAAATATTATACTGAACAAAACTTAATCTATGAAAAGTTTTCGAAATTCCTTCCAACGAAGAGCCAAATTAGTGGCGTAGATTATGTTGAAGTTATTTCCGCTTTTCTTCTAGAGCAGAACAACATAGATATAAAAAAATAGATTAGTGTGTGTACTTCACCACACAACTATAATTCTAGCCTTTTTTCCAATACAAACTGCTTTGCATATCATCGCCAGATGCAGCTATGCACACGTTCATTAGAATTTTGAGTTTACCTGCTATGTATATAATAAGTGTAGAATCTAATGCTAAATGTTGATATACAGGCATATACTTTTCAATAACTTGCTGCAATAAACCAGTTTTCATGGAGTGAGTGAATATTAACATTGCACTGGGTAGCTTGGAGCACCCACGAGGGCTTTGGGCGACGAACTACGTAATTTTGAACCATAGTCAAGCGACGTGGACGATATCTGAGCTGCCCCCCTCTCCTAACTACCACACCAACGGGAGGACATTCGAGCTCTCGACAGATTTAACGTGCATCGCTTCCCTACACGGTGGGTCTTTAGTGGTACTGAGGTGGAACTCATGACAATGCCGGCCATGATCCAATACCTTCATCACTCGGCCACCCAGTTTTCATGGAATCCTGTAGTTTACTTTTTTCTATTGCTCTTTTGCAGATACCAAGATGATCCATACATAGATTTTTGTAGAACAATGCATTAGGCTGTCATAAATTGTAGTTTTAATTTTGTTTGGTTCCTTACATTATCTTTTACGGAAACATTTTGTGTGATACTTTCATGAATCAAGCTTCCCTGCTTATGTCACCTTCAATCCAATATGGCTCAATAACTCCTCTTTTTCTCAAACTCATGTTATTTTCTGCTAAAAGTTGTAAGCCATCACTCAGATCTCATGTGGTACTCACTAATTGACTAATCATTAGGGCAGCATGTATCTCCAAATGTTCTATCGAAATTCAACATGTCCCATATGAGATACCCGTCACTGTCGCCCCTAATTCTCACCCCATTCTGATAGTACTTTAACAATACTTCTCTCAAAGTTAAGGATATCAATAAGTAGACCTAATTTTGTCCTTGCTTTTGAAATGTACTAACATATACTTAAGACATATCAAAGTTTCTCTAACTGCCTGACGTGACGCTTCAAGCCCGTTTCTTTATTTTTTATTAATAAATATATGCACTGGGTAATTATATATTTGTTATCCATTATAAAAAGAAAAAGTTGGCAAAGATTCTTAGTCTTTGTTTATGGATAATAAGTCTCTAACCAGCTTGAAATTTATATCATGTGAGCTTTTTGCTTCCTCTTGAAAACTTGAGGTTCCATGGGGTTGTCTCACGCATTACTTTTATAAAAGTTCAATCTTTACCGCATGGCTTTAGTTAGCAACACGGAGTGAACATTTTTCGCTAGAAACAATAATTCAGAAAACATAGTTTAAATAGAAATTTGCTTCGGGTCGGAAAAATGATTGAGGGTCAGATGATGGACCTTGCCGTAAAATCTCAGTATTTTCATCAAAAATGGTAGGTTAAATTCCCGACTACATTGGGAAAATTTTTAAAAAGCGCAAAAAGGGGTCGCATATTTTATGTCACTTAGAAGAAAAATGAAAAAACTGTTTCAAAGACATTTTGAAAAAAAAATAATTTTTTAAATGAATTTTTTGGAAAAAAAAACACTTAGAAAAATTTTTTTTTCCAAATGTTCCCCTTTTTAAAAATGCTTCTTTTATTTTTCCCTGTAAAGCCAGTTTCACAGAGGCTCAACTAAATTTTGAAAAATCACATTATTTTCAAGTTAACAATTTAAATATATATATATATATATATATAAAAAATTATTGCTTTTTTTCTTAAAATTGCCCCCCTCTGTTGTTAAAATATGGATAAACCAACTTCTAAGTTATATATTTCAAAATTCTAGTTGGTCTGTAGAGAGGCGGGGATTTTAAAACAAAAAAAAAATTATGATAGAAGCACTAAAAAGAACTTTTTTAATATTCTAAATTTTTTTTGCCGAAATATTTCCAAATTTTTTGTCAAAATTTGTTAAAATTTTTATGCGTGTATTCTTCTAAGTGACACTAAATACTGAAAATCCATTTATGCGCTTTTTTAAACGGTTGAAAATTAAAATTTCTGCCTCATCATTTCCAGTTATCTTTTTCCTTTTAAAATGGCTTTAAGTTTTTATAGGTAAGACACGTGCTTATTACTTTTATCGCATTAATTTCCGAAATGACCATTCTGAAAAGAGCTATTTGATGTTGCAAAATCAAAAAGTATTTGAATACATTTGGGAAAGAAATGCACACGCAAGTCTGAACGAATTTTAAACAAATAATACTGATTTCTGTCTGGAATTAAGTAAAAACTCTTTGCCACCATCCTACACTTGAGAAATTAACATTAGAAATAAAAAAAATAATTGAGGCAGTGTCAAAAGAAAAATAATTGAAGTACATGACAGCTTTGTTTTCATGACAGAAGAATGTTAACGAGGGGATTAAACGCGCAGCAAAAACGAAATCCTTATTTCCCCATAACTGGGTAAAAAATGCTTAAAACCGATTTTGTGTGTGTGTTTGACAGATGTTGATATAGTATCAAAATAAAATCCCCGAAAATGTTCTTTAATATTTTCATCAATTTTTTGCATTTGAAATCTCTTTGGACTTATAGCACCCCTTCCCCTTTAATTCTCATGTTGCAGCCCGCGTGAAATAGCTATTACATGCATGTGGCCTGGTGGGCAAAAGGTTGAGTACCCCTGTTCTAGGCTAGATGAGTTGCTGGCCGTCCCCAAAAACTTTCTTCGAACTGTAAAGGGCTCTTCTGGAGGAGTGGAACAACTCATTTATAGATTCACCGATTCCATACTTCAAAGGTGTTCAACATCTCCAGGGAAACCATTCTCAACTAAAAATAATTTTTTCTTTCAAGGAAACACCTTTTTTATTCGTTTTTTCTCACAGGCACTAATTGTGTTTCTTTTAGTTTTGTACCCAAATGCTCAATAAAATGAATTTTTGTCTGTCAAACATGTGTCAGTTTTTTCTGATATAGCCTACTATGACCGTCGATCATGTATCAATCATCTACTAAATAATTTCCAAGCTGCAAGATTTACCAGCCTCAATATCCTTTAATTGTTTTGAGCAGTGTAGTAAGATAGCAAAGAGAACCTTTTTTTCAAGGGCAAGTGCATTGATTTATATTCGAACATATATACATCTTTATTTCCATTATATGATGGCATTCACCTCTGTTTTATGTAATAACTCCTCACTAACTTAAAAGTTGGAAAGTAAATTCATTTGAATTATTGTTAAGGGGATTTTTCCCCTTTTTATTTTGACGCTCTAAATGTTTGATTTTAAAAGTACATTTATTTAAAAAAAAAGGTAGTTCTAAATTTTTTACAAAGAAAAAAACCCTTTACAGGCAAAAAAACTTTTTAAAAAATTTTTCCCGGGTTTTTTATATTTAAGTCATAATTAATATTATCCAATTTTCAAAATGACAAACGAAAGCTAAAGCTAAATTTGATTACATCGCAACCAAACCCAGATTGTATCAGCAGTATTAGGAAATCAATAAAGCTATTTCTTCTATTAAAGAAATTGAAATAGTTAAAAACACACACAACCGATAGAGAAAACAAAAGTTTTTAAAAACCCTTTTTTGTATGAACATATATACCATACACTCACACAAACATATATAAAAAGTCGACTCTCCATAATTCGAATTTTTTCGATTATACGAACCTCTCGCTAATTCAAGTATATGCTCACCCCCTAGAAAAACTCTTGATATTTCGAACTAAAACCATACTTTTTGGTATCTCAATATTTCGAAGAAAAATTTGTGGTTGGCCCAACTACAACACGCGATTTCGAAGTTATCCTATAAAACTCCGATAATTCAACCTTCAATATTATGAAGTTAGATTCATTTCCTGTATCCCGGGTTTTTTTACTGAACTTTTTTTCATGTTGATAGAATAACTACTTTGTTTATTATTTTTCCCGGTACAAGCAAAATTTTTTGATTTATTCCTGCCATCTGTTTTTATTTTTTTCCGTTGATAACCAAGTTTTAGATGGATAAAGAAAACTGCTTTTTTTTTTATTCACTGTGCAGTAATGAGTGATGTTTTTTTACAAGTATTGCACAATAAATTTGATTTGCGTTGAGTATTTATTAATAATGGTCACATTTAAACAGATTTTTTTTTAAAAAAAATCAAACTACACCCAAAATAATTCAGCAGAATCGTTTTATGGCAGAGAATTAAAAAGCGAAAAAAAAACCCTTTTATATAAAATGTAGGGGAGGCAAAGACAGGAAAACAGGACTTTTTTATTCTTTTTTTTTTAAAAAAGGGGGTAATTGCCACTATGAATTGTTCCATGCCATAGTTGTCACCCCTGCTATTAAGTATACCCCATGCTGGGGGAAAACTGTGAATACGCTTTGTGTTCATTTTTTTTCCAAATTTTTAAATTTAAAAAATATTATTTTCAAAAAGTTGTGGTGATTTATTTCTTCTGTTTTTTTGATAAACCGGGTTTATTTTACACCTCACCTCAGTGTCGATTACCGCGAAAAAAAGCATGTTTCGAAAAGTGCAACAATTTCAAAAAGAAAAAGGTGATAGAATCAGTTGAAGGGGGGGGGAAAAAGGTCGGTACCAAAGTTTGAAACCCCCGAGTCGCCTCCTTTTATTCTGAAGAATAAAAAAAAAATTTTGTGCACCCCGGTAGTGAAAAAAGAGTGGGAAAAATTTTTTCCACGTCTTAATAGTGTTTGTTTCATGGATGAGACAGTGTCAAGGACAGAATATTCCATGGGCTCTTTATTTTTGATGATTGAATATTAACGCCCCCAGCGCGAGGGTTTTTGGCGACGGACCACTTTTTTAACCATGGTCAAGGACGTGGACCCCCTAAAACCACCCCTCACCTAACACCACACCACACCAACAGGAGGACTTTTCAGCTCTCGACTGTTTTAAAGGGGGCATCGCTCCCCTCCGGGGGGTCTTTAGGGTACTGAGTTCGAACTCGTGACAAGGCAAGCCACGATCCGATACCTATACCACTGGGACGCGGCCTGGCTCTTTATTAAAGGGAAAAAGGGAAAAAACTTTCCCCAAAAAAGAATTAGGAATCGAGTTTTTGGGGGAGGGATGGCACAAATTTTAAGAAAAGGAATGGGATTCTTTTAAAAAATTTCGGGGAAAAAACTCAAGTGTCGATTAACGTTTGTTCTAATGGCAGCTGCTTTCGGATCTAATAAAGATACGAACCACGTAACATTTTCAACCGGATGAAAGGGCTTTTTCGGTTCGCCAGAAAACACATTTACATTCAAAAGAAAAAAGCCATGGAGGGAAAAAAATAGCAAGGAGATGTTAATATTTTACTGGCTGTAAACATGGACGGCTCAGAAAAAAATTACTCCCCGTCATAGGAAAAAACTGCAAAACTTTGGTGTCTCAAGGGCATAAACTCGTTCCCCTTCCCAAAAACCGCTCAAACAGGAATGCATGGATAACCACCGAACTCTTTAATGAATGGTTGGTCCACTGAACTCTGATATGAAAAGGAAAACAAATTTTCTTTTTTTTGACAACGTACTGTGAACAATAACACACCACCCATCAAATGTGAAACTTCAATTTTTTTCCCCCCAAACTCAACCTCAAAACTTCAGCCACTGACCAGGGCATCATCATAATTTTAAAACTTTTTTTCGGCGTGAAGTCGTTAAAAGCGTTTTGGATAACCTCGAAAAACAGCAGAAGTTTTAAATATTTCTTTTTAACAGGCTTTGATCATGATAGACAAGGCTTGGAGAACGTTACCTTTTGACAATTCACAGCCGTTTAAAAGTCAGGCTTCCCTCGAAAAGTGGTTTTGTGGACGTCACTCACTGAATTTAATTCTGAAAACCCCCTTTTGGGGAAACTCTTCCAGAAAATATTTGACGTTTGATGACTATGTGTTGGGTTTACACGGATATTCTGTATGGGGGCTCTATCTGACCTAAAATTGAGCTTTGGACCTCAATAAACAGAAAGTGAGAAAAGAATCGGAGGGGGTTGACCGGAACTCTGTTAAACCAAAGAGTCACTAAGCAAAAACCCCCCTTTTCCCCCTTTAAAATCATGTTATGCAGACATTTTCAGGCTTCATTTGTTCTAGAAAAAACATTGACAAAAATTAGTTGAATGCCCTTAAAACATAAAACATAAATTTTTTTTTTACAAAAAGGATTTATTATATATAGTATGTTTTATTCTTTTAATATGTTTTTAAGACATAAATGTATTCTTTTAATATAGGACTTTTTTTCTTCTGTTTTATTTTTTTCTGTATAAAATGTACTTTTAAAAAAAATGTACAATTGTTGTTTTTTTACATAGTTTTAAATTTAAAATTTTTAGAAAAAACCCCTTCGTGTATTTTAGGTTTTTTCCCACCCCCTTGATAATTCGGTTTTTTATTGGTCCCCCCAACTTGAATTATCGAGAATCGCCCTAATTATATATATTTAACAAATGAGAACTATGGAAATTTAAAGTCTTTATTGTGGCACGGGGCCTTCCAGGGGGGGACACTAAACAACGTGTTACAATGCTTTAACAGGATTAAAACCCCGACGGGGGTTGATTGTTTTTAAATATTAAGTGCACTGTTCAGCTACAGAGGGCTTTCGACGGACCACATAATTGAACCATGGTCAAGTGACGTGGACGAAACCCGAGCTGGCACCCCCCCCTAACTACCACACCAACCAACGGGAGGACGTTTCAGCTCTCGACAGATTTAACGTGCATCGCTGCCCTATACGGCGGGTCTTTAGTGGTACTGGACTCGAACTCGTGACAAGGCATGCCACGATCCGATACCTATACCACTCGGCTACCGCGGCCACCCGACTTAGGGGGAGGACGATATTTAAATAAGAGGAAAGTCAGAAGAGATAGCGAACAAGCAAATTCCCCAAAGGCCGTGATTTATAGGGTTTTCCAGGATTCTACTGGTTTTGTACTTTTAGAGAGAGGTGATACTAAGTCTATAGGGATGGTTTAGAGTCTTGAGAAGAAAAGCTGATGCGGAGTTTTACGTTAAAGAGGTTACAAATATAAATACATATCTATTTTTATATTACAAATATACACATTTTCTTTTCTAAAATTTTATTTTTTGCCTGGCTAGCAAAATTGAAACATGCCTACCTTATGTATAAAAAGATAATGTGTGTGTGTGTGTGTGTGATTCAATTTATAGAATTAATAGCAAAGACAATTTCTAAGCAGTGAAATTGTATACAAAAATTCTAATTAATAAAATAATTTTGTTCTCGTTGTTTGAATTGATTGCTTGTGAAAATAGTGCTCTAAAGAAACGGATGGGGAGGGATTGGTGACGTAATTTTGAACCATTGGGAAGACGCGCGACACCTGAGATGGCTCAACTTTCTTCAAACCTCCACACCATGCCAACAGATTCATTCAAATTAAAAAAAGAAAGGCTAAAATCAGGTAAATGCATACAAAAGTAAAATTAGAACCACAGAAGGAAATTAAAAATTTGAAAAATCAAATTAGAAATTTAATTAGAACCACATTTAAATAGAACGCTGCTAGAAGCACAGAAACATAACTCTGCTAGAAGGAAATATATATATGCTTATCGTGCGATTTTATTTTTCTCCCTATATAATAACAATAAAATGTCTACTTAGATTAGCTTAAAACTACTTATTTTGATGAATTCAAATATAGCTGATATTTCAGTTTAAGAGTTGTACACAACAAATCCCTCAATATATACGTATATTTAATTCGGCGGGTTATATTACTAAAGGGATATTATACATATATTTCCTTTTACACGTATAGATTGTCTTTTTATATAAATACACACATAAACTTCTATTTTTAAAATTATTTTTGTTGCGGGAAAGGACACTCCTATGTTTATTCGTTTTACTGTCACGTGTTGCTTGCGATTTTTGCAATTCATGAGCATTGATTTTTGTTCAAGTTTTAGGTTGCAGCATTTTTTCGTTTATTTTAATACTTTCATTTTGGACTTTTCATGTCATTTCTTATTTTTCTCCACAAAAAGGTCAGGCCGCGTCACAGTTTATGTTTTGTAAATTTATTCACTACATTTATATAACTAGATAAACAATAGAACTAAGTGGCGATTCGAAATAAAAGTTCCATTTCATGTATGAGAAAATATTTACAAATGAAACTTGTGAATGCATATACGCTATTTATTCGAATCGAAGCCACACCCTAAAATCTCATCACGTTTTTATGTAAAAAGGTAATTAATGTTCGATATTTACGAAATTAAAAAGAAAATTAACGAGAACTAATGAGAAGTGAATAATTCCTTTGTTTTACCAGAGTTAAAAATTTTGAATGCATACAATTGTTCCAATATCATGTTCAATTTACCCCACCCAACAAATTTTTGCGCCTTCAATGTTGGCAGTGAAAAAAAATGCGTGATTCAAATCATACTCTAAATTGATAGAGCAAGGTAAAATACACATAAAGAATTATTTCATTTTGTATAGAAAATCGAATGAAAAGTTTGGGTGGAAAAATTAGAAATGAAAAAAGTCATTTTATTTACGATACAGGATTGACAATAAAGAGTAGCCGAGAGGTCACGAATCCGTCTTTTTGTCGAGTCGTAGGTATGCCACTAAAGACACTCCATCAGAGGGGCACGTTACTTGTGAAACTCACTACATTGGCGGGAATTGAAGGGGGTATTCATTAAGGTGCATCCTTGTCGATTGACCCACGTACCGAATTATGAGGTCCTTAGCCAGTAGCCACAGAATTATGTAATTCCTGTTGAAGCAAATTCAATAAAAGTTTGCCTTCGCTTTTTTTTTGAAAATTATAGTTTAAAAATCAACAAGCTTTATAGTTAAGAACTAAAAGTGAAAAATTAAAAATTTCCCAGTATAAGAATAAGTCAGAAAATTAATGTCATTGGGGTAAAAGCGTCGGGTGCTCTATATCAATTGTTATAATTTCTTACTAGTTCTATTCCGCGAAATGCTTAGTTAGTGTAAAAATTTGGTACAAAGCACACCCCCCACCCTTTTACCCCAAGGACATTAATTTTCTCGTAAGTCATTTTATTCTTATATTAAGAATTTTACTTTTTGATTCGATTAACTATAAAAGAGAGTTTTAGTTTTTTTAAACTGTAATTTATTTTTCTTTAGTTCGATCTACAATAAAAGCATGTGTTTTCAGTTTTTTAAACTATCGTTTATTCATACACTTTTAATTTTCGGCCTGCGACCGGAAAAGGTTGCCCATCCCCGAGTTAGAACAAATTATTTTTTTTCACATGCACGAGTCTATTTCCATTTTCAGAAAGATCGGACAATCGTTTACATTATAAGAAATTGCTGATAAATAAATAAATAAATTTTTGCTTTTAGGATTACTCTTATACTTGAAATTTTTGCTCTAAATTTTTGCTTATAAATTTTTGCTTTTAGGAAACTCTTAAGTCACCAAATCTGGAATTAGTCGCCAAATTTAGAAATGGTGTAATGAATTAGTCACCAAATCGTTAAATTTGTTATTAATGATTATCTTGATCAGGACACAATGGAACAAAATTATGAAATTGTATTGTCATTCAGTCCTTGACAAGTGTGCAAAATTTCGAATTCATCCGACCTTTTAAGGTGGGTAAAAATCGAGTTGAAAGATTCCGTCACGTCCAAGTGAAACTTATATAAAAGCTTGTTAATTACTCGATAAGGGTTTCCTTTTTGTAGCCCTAAATCCTTAAGTGCCCCCATAGCGTATTCCACCTTCGTGTTGCTTCACAGTGCGGCGTTAATAATCAGTCAATCAATGAAGTACCCTTTCAACGATACCAGGGTATTCAAGAACATTTATAGAAGCGACGGCGTCCAATTCTAATCAGGGTGAAATGGAGACGAGTGTCATCAAGTGTCCCGATAAAGAAAAATTGCGAATGCGAAAAATATTACCTCGTCCAATGCATCGAAAAACAATTGTGGCGTACAATAATGTTGGAATGGTATGGAGCCTCATCGTTCGAAATGCAAGTGCGTTTATGCCGCAAGAGAAATTTTGGCTAAATTGCACCCAACTTTATCAAAATATTTTAAAAGCTACGTTCTCAAACCACATGGTATTTCGAACAGCAGCTAGAGCCTTATCTAGATAATTCTTACAGAAAGATTCGATTTCTGTGCCGTTGTGGTAGTAAGTTGGGCCAATAAGAAAATCATTCACATTTCCTGCGCATGTATCAATAAAAAACTAATAACTCGGGAAAATATAACATGTAGGTTAGAGGCACCTCACACATACTTGAGAATTGTCCTATCCAGCGTTAGAGAAGTATGAAAAGTAAATTTTAAGAAAATGTCAATGTATTTTGCTGTAAAAATCAGCTACATAATCATTTCCGACTTCCAGTGCTGTATACAAAATTCTTCAGGAGTATTGTATTTTCCCTATAAGTTTGGCTCATAAATTCAGGAAAACCCAGTATATACGAGTTCTTGGGGGAAAAAAACTTAAAAACCTTTAGATTAACTTCTAATGGGAGATTACTCTGAAATATTTATAAACGATTTCCCTTTTCCGATTTTAAATTTCACAATTAACAGTGAGAATGAATATGTATATTCAATGATATATTTCGCTCTTTCCCATGGAAAAAAACTTGACACAATGGTTATGTGTGTATTCTATGATTTCAACTTAAAATAGCTTAGATTATCAAAAGATATTTTGAAAGAATATTTTTAAAAGACAATGTTACTCAATAATCTTATATTGATATTTGAAAAATAAATTACCAAGTCATGCTATAAATTCTGATAAAATTATTAACGAGTTGAAATAAAAAAAAAAAAACCCTTTCTAATCCGATTTAAAATAAAACCTTTTTTTACACTTTTAATTCAATATTGCAACCAAATAATCTCCTTTTGACCGACTTTAAGCCACGGTCTCTCAAGGTACGCACCCTCCCCTGTTGAAATTGTTCATCTTTGCCCAAATGGATGGGAAAGAAGTCTTTCAACCCCTGCATCTAACACATTCCGCAATGCTGTTCATCGAACGGATTTCAAAAAACATAGTATTGAAAGACGTTCAATTGGGTCATTTCTTTTTCAATATTGAAACATCATTTGCTTTGCTTTTCGAATCAATAAAAAGAGATTGGCTTTAAAAGGAAGTTATTTCGGTGGTTCAAATTTATACATTACCATACTGTATTTGTCATTCAAATGCTCTAGCCTTTTAAATACACTGGGAATTTATGTGTTATGAACTGTAATGAAAAACAAAAACATACAGTTCAAAATATTTTCTAATTATGACTAATAGAAGTATTTGTTACGAATTCTCCCATTTTCACTTCTTTCCACCAGTTGAAAGAAATTGCACAGCGTATGTGTCTAGACTAGAAAAAATGCTTTGATTCGCATCAATAAGTTTCGTATAAAAAAGCCATAAAAGCTTAAAATAATAGCTTTTTTCGCGTTATGAAGTAATTTATGGTTGACCTGAAAAAACAAATCTATAAAATCATTTTCGGCGGGGCTAAAGCTATGACAACTGAACAATAACAAGATTATTGATTCGACGGTGGAGAAAAATACACAGTTTCCTAAGTTTTTTTTTTCCCATTCGCACTCAGTCAGCCCCTTTTCCTTATTACCATATTGGAGCGAAGCGTTTCTTTTCGAATCACAGCCAAAGGAATAACAAAAAACAAAGGGAGAAACTGGCTTTCTCCGTTTTTCTTTTCTGTCATCCTGGAAGGGCAGCCATGAAGGCGAGGGGAATTTTCATTGCGATCTATTGGACCCATTTTATCAACAGTTATTTCCCAATTTTGAAGTAACAAGTGAAGCAAGGCTTCATTAACGATAAGTATATGGGATTAGAAATTTTATACAAAACATTTTAAATAAAATAATTTTTTCACTCTGCTGTGTTTTCTGGGCTGAAGAGATATTAGTTGTAGGTCCCAAGTATCAGATGCTAGCTCTAAAATTTTCCTTCAGAAGGTAGTTACCGAGAGCTCATCTTGGTATTCTACAAAGATTCACTAGACATGGGCTGCAAAATTAGTATTTTATACCAAAGAATGTGGAAACTTTGTCCCTTGAATTCATTTTCAAGTATTTGATTTATTATTAACACCCTACTCTAAAGTAACACGGACCAACGTGAGGCATCGGTTCCATTTCCATTGAGTGGCAACTCAAGACTCCCCATCACCTCTGGGCTACCATGGCCAGTGTGTGTACGATGCTTTACCAGCAGAGAATTTCTTTGCTTTGCTTTCACTGGAAGTTACTTGGAAAAATATTTTCTCTTCATATTTGGAACGATAGGACATTAACATATTTCGACTCAAAGTAAAATATTTTTAGAGAAAAGTACATAAAAGCTATATAATATTAGCTACATAAAAGGAATTCACCGAAAATCTATCAATCCAATCGATATTTTCAAAAATATGCATATTCATTGGATTACTTTTTGGATCCATTTCTATAAAAAGGAAAGAAAAGTGACGTTTCGAAAAGCTATTAAGACGAAAAACTTTTTATTACAGTTTCGTCGTGAAAATTTTTATTGTTATTTTCCCCTTATGAGTATGTGATTGCGCACTCTCTCCTACATTGTAAAACATTTAAGTAAATATTTAATCAACTGTGTTCCAAGTCAACTGAATCATTTTCTATTATCTCCAATTGAATGTAAATACCGTTAACATTCAAAAGATACACACATAGATCTTCACCCATTAATAGAAAGTCTTGTGTCAATGATTTTAAAAAGTTATAAAAGAAAAAACGTATTATCGGGAAGGCAATAGAATTCAGATCTAAAAAAATGAAAAGTTTTTATGATATTAATACGCTTGAATAAATTAATGCAACGAAATACAAACGTACAATTTTTTAAATTAAATATCGGATAAAAGAGTCAACGGATTCTTTTCTAAATTTATAAAAAAGATTTCTTTATCGATTAAAATGTTTGGGATTCGATTCCAAAACAAAATAGTAACAAAGGTTATACAACATTAAGTATAACAAGTAATGTAAAAGTCATTTCCTATTTAGGTCAAAGAAAATTTTTTATTTTAGAGTTACTATTTATTATAAATAGTTACAATTAATCTAAATATGTATATACATAGGACATAATCGCAATATTAAGCGACAAAATAGAAAGCGATTTTCCTTGCAATTTACCATTTTCCTTTCTATGTAGGGTGCAGGACTATTTTTGTTTACCATTTATTCGTTAATTAAATCTAATTATTCTAATAAAATATAGCAAAAAAGAAATCGCATTCTGAGAGATTAGGCCATCCCATGTGGTATTAGAAACGACGACCTTTAGATTAGAAGTCCAACGCGCTATCCATTGAGCTACAGGGACACAACGAACTATTTTCCCTTTCTATATGTGTTGTTTGGCTTAGTTTTGTAAATATTCATTTTTAATTTAATGAATAATATTTGAAAAAAAAACTATTAACATGAAGTGGCATCCACTACAAGTTTTAAAAAAATGTATTTCAATTTGAATGGATGAACAGAAAGTATTTTATTAACGACTGAAAATTTGAACAAGATATGTATATAGGGAGAGTGAACAAACAGAGACTCTCAAAGACTTTAAATGGAGCCCCGGTTCTTGAACAGCAATGTTCGAGTCAAGCTATTGTTTCGATTTCATTGAAAACAAGTCTAGCAAATTAATGAGAACTCCCCTGTGATTGAGGTCAATTACAGTCCTCAGCACTTGAGGATCAAAAATACAAGACCCATGGCTTTTGTGCTGTTCTTGAAACGAAGTGAGGAATTCAGAAGTAACTTTGACATTTCTTTCCTTGTTCACATATACATTGGTATAAGTGGAATGTGTAGTTAATATATTTATACCGATATACACTACTGACCATTAAAATTGCTACACCAAAAAGAAATAGAGATAACAAAATATTTATTGGACAAATATATTGTACTGGAAATAACAAATGATTAAATTTTTCAAGAAATTTGGTCCTGAGAAATCAATACCCAGAACAACCTCCTCGGGCAGTAATAAAAGCGCTTATGCGCCTGGACATTGAGTTAAACAGATATTGAAAGGCTTGTACAGATGATCATGTAGCTTCAACACGATGCCACACTTTATCAACGACAGTGTCTGGCGTATGGTGATGAGCAAGTCACTATTGGCAAGAGATCTGGTGAATGTACAGGCCAGGACAACAGCCGAACAATTTCCGTATCAAGGAAGGTCCGTACAATATCAGTAACAAGCAATCATGTATTATCCTGCTGAAATGCATGGTTTCGCAGGATCGAATCAAGGGTAAAGCCATGCCACAGCAGAAATATAACGTGTACTGTTCAAATTCCCGTCAAGGCGAACAAGAGGTGACCGAGACATGTATCCAATAGCACCTCATACCAACATGCCAGGTAATGGGCCAGTACGACAATGGCGAATGCACACTGCCAATGTGCCTTCACCATGACGCCGCCAAACACAGACCGACTATCATGATGCTGTAAACAGAACCTGGATTCCTCAGAAAATATGACGTCTCTCGCCATTTGTGCACCCATGTTCGTCGTTAATGACACCATCGAAGACGCTCCTGTCTGTGATGCAGCATCAAGGGTAGGCGCAGCCATGGTCTCCGAGCTGCAAATGTCGAGAGTTGCTGCTGAAAATATAGTTGAAATATTCGTGTACACGCTTGTTGTCTTGTAAGCAACTCCAACTCTTGACTCAGAGCTCGTGATGTGGCTGGTCCATTAAGTCCATGTTATTAACATGCCTGTCTCCTCGGCTGCTAGTGATAGGGGGGCGTTGAGATGCAGCACGGTGTTCCGTATTACCGTTCTGAACCCATCGATTCCATATTCTGCTAACAGTCATTGGTTCTCGACCGACGTGAGCAGTAATACTGCGATGCGATAAACCTCAATCCCGGTAGGCTACAATTCGACCTTTATCAAAGTCGGAAACGTGTTGGTACGCATTTCTGTTTCTTACACGAGGCATGACAACGTTTCACCAGGAAACAATGTTCAAGTGTAATTTGTGTGAACCCGCTGAACAATTTCCTCAATTAAACACATTATGGATGTTGCTACCTTCTCTAGCCTTGTATTTTCTGAATGCGCTGAAAAGCTAATCATTCGGATACTGCAGGACCCTCTTCCTGTCGTTTAAATTTCACAACTATAGCATGTCGCCTTAGTGTGGTAATTTTTTTATGGCTAATAGTGTAGTTCCATGGTTCAATAAATCTGTCAGTTAAAAGGTATATCTCTTCGACAGATAATGTCCAATTATGTAATTAATTTATTAAATCATTGCAGAGAAGTCATCATGACTTTGATAGATCACCTGAAATGCAATAAGCCACAAAAGACAATTCGTAATCAAAATTTCTAAAGCAGGCTTATTTGGGTTTTAGAGTGTTGCAATGAAAGCCCCTAAGGACTTATTTATTTATTCATACCACAACCGGTTCTTTTTTGCTCTCGTGTTACTGCAGCGTCACATCAATCAATCAACTTTTTGCCTTTTTCTCTCACATAAAATATTAAACGAAAAAAAACGTTTAATATTTTATTTTTAAAATCAAAGTAATTTTCAATTCAACAAAAAGGCTCTATAGTTTATTATCAACGAAAACCTAGTCCTTGTGTTAAAAATTTATATCATTAAATTATGCCGTTTGACATTGTTCTTTGAAATGAACTTCAACTTTTTTTTATAGTTTTCCTCCCGAACATTCCCATACCAATCGAAATATACAGATTTTTTTTTATCGTCCTCTATATTCTCCCCTTCATTGTTGGCGTCTGTAGAACCAGTGTAATAGATCATTATCAATTCCTCCACAGACACATTGACGAAAATTCTTCCCCTACATATTATTCATTTCGTCTAAGGTGTCTTGGTTGTTTAGGTAGAGTTCGGGAGAGCACCATTGCGAACAAAATGTTCATTCAAAGACAAGGTGCGAACGGAGAAAATGTATCCAATCCTAAGCCCTAGTGCTTTCGCATAAAGACCTCTGATTGGATATTACTTGCTACTTACAGCCTAGGTGCGTGACCATGACAGTTTAAGGGACTATTAGGGGGGTGTTTGACGCGATTTTTAGAGGGGGGAAAAAAATTATAGAATTCAAACAAATTTTATATCATTTCATTTATATTTCGATAAGCTTTTGTGTTTTCAAAACATTTCAGCCAATAATAATAATATAACGCTGTGATGTCCACTGAAGGGTTTTTGGTTCTCCAATTTGGGGGCAGTGAGCCATTCTGTTTTTCATCTAAAAGGGTTTTTTTTTAAAAAAAAAATTTTTAAAATTTTCCGATGCAGGTGAAAAAAAAATTTGAGGGTTGAAAATTTACTTATTTTAAAGATTTTTTCCCCAATTATGAAAAAAAAATACCCAAAAAATCCCACAATTTGGGTTTGGGATATAACTTCGTCATTTTATATATAAAAAACCCCTATAGTTTTTATAAAAGGTTTTTACAATTGAGTTAGACTGCACGCAAATATGAAAAGTCATTTCGAGATAAATGCGGAAATTTTCGGGGAAATAGAAATCCGGAAGTTTGAAAAGCGTACCGATTTAAAGGGGATTCCAGCACCAAAAGCGCAACCTTCCTTTTAGACTCTTTGTTTTTTGAAGGTGCTTTCTGACCTTCCTTCGATTCCAAAAATACGTCGATTCTGCCGTCCACGCGCTGGGTTTTATCCATTTGTTCGGCATAATTGAAGCTTTGCATGCCTACCAAAAAAATTTGCCCGTTCATAACCATCAGAAGGGAAGAATTTCCCTTGAATAAACCAGCTGCTAAATACGATGCCAATTCAACGATTTTTTTAGGTCAAGTGTTTTGAGCAATCACCAAATAGTGGAATTAAAACTTTCATCTGCATTTTGTGTGTGGCCACCTAAACATCTCGAGTAAATTATCCCTTGATAAATCAGACTACTTGAGTTAGTGCTCCACCCTATCTGCACTCGAGCCTGTACCCCATGTTCACTTGGTTCTATGCTCATAAAATCTAAGCGAATGCGAATTTCGCCTTGAAATTTTGACAGCGTATTCTTGAATAGTTAAGCTAACGATTTAAGCAATAAAAAAAAAATCGGATTTTTTGAGCCTCCTAATGTGGTTCCCCCCTTTAATGGTTATGGTCACGAAGCCGTGTCCGGAGTTGAGTTCTGATGCCACTCAAGACTAGACATGTAGAGGGGATGATGCCAGTTAAATCTGTCATGGCTCAAAGTCTTCCCATTTACGTTTAAGCTAGAAGAGGAGTTGCTAGCTCAGGGTTTCATCCTTGTCGTTTGACCAAAGCTCAAATTTACGAGATCAGACGCGTTTCTTTATAGTGTGCGACATTAATATAAGCACACTGATAATACAAGAAAAAAAAATCAGTTTTGTTTGATTGACAAGAGTAGGACGTCGCACTACGAGGGCTCATTATTTTGAACGCGTCCAAGAAGACATACCCTATTCACATCAAATTAAGAACTGAACCTTAATAGATTTAACATAAATCCCTCTACACGGGGATTTTTTTTAGGGGCATGAAAACTCAATAGAAATCACGCTGGTCACGAGAGCAACCGTGGCCTCGGACAGCTGACAAAATCTATTGAGTAGAATTAAGTGCCAGTGAGGGAGAGAATATTAACGTCTCATTGTTCAGCTACGCGAGGGCCTTTGGCGACGGACCTCGTCATTTTGAACCCTGGTCAAGTGACGAGGATGACACCTGAGCTGGCACCCCCTCTCCTAACTACCGCACCACACCAACGGGAGGACGTTTGAGCTCTCGACAAATTTAACGTACATCGCTCCCCTACACAGCAGGTCTTCAGCGGTACTGATATCGAACTCATGGCACACCAGCCAGGAGTCCGTTACTTTGACCACTAGGCTACCGCGGCCAATAAGTGGCAGTGAGTGAAATGCTGAAATTGAAATTTATTTTTGTTCGCGTTTATTTACCATAGAGAAGAGTTGGAAGTTCTCAGTGAAACATTTAGTTCTAAACAAACATTTCAATTGAAAAAATGTTTAGGGTTTCAATCGAACGTCGCACTTTTAAACTAAGCTATTGCAGAGTAGATTTGAACCCCGGTCAAGTGACACTCTCCAAACTTTCACAATGGGACGTCGAGTTTTCAGTGGCACCAGAGGGATCCCTTAAGGGAGTCATTCAAGTACAATACCAGATTTCAATCCATCTGAAACCATTGAGTGGGAATATATTAAATGGAGAGTGGGCCTTTTGGCAGCCAGAAGTCAAAAGGAGAAACTACTTTCAGAAATTGTCAAATGGAAAATATGTTGATTCTGTCGAAATTTCAAAACTTGCATAAAGCAAGAATGCAAACTATAGAAGTGTTTTTTCTTTAATTTTGTATCAGTATTAGTACAATGGGGTATTTTTTAGAAATAAAGCTGTCACACACAAAATTCGGGAATTTTTATACAAACGCATTTTTAAGACAAAAAAAAAAAAAAACGAATTCAACTAGAAAACATTATGTTGTGCAGCAATGATTATTTTGTTTTTATGAATTGAATCAAAGGAGTTAAGTGTTAAAGATAAAGCATGCAGATAATTTAGAAAGAACATTGAGATGATTTTTCCAGTTGTGGTACAGAATCAATAGCGAAATTAAAGATTGTCTAGGAATAAACATCTCATTGTGATATTAAAAACTTAGAGAGTAAATAGTGAGCGATGAAAAAGTCTTTGTGCCAGAGAACCTCAATCATTTGTCTTTGTATGCTACTTTAGTTGAAATGTCTCATCTGAAAAGGCAACAGCTTCAAACGAGTTACGGAACATTTTAGACCCAAAACTTATTTTTCAAAATAAGTTATTTTGCGATTAATACAAGAACCACACTAAAATTCGCTTCGTTTTAAAAGTGTACACAAACATTTTAGGGCAAACATGCCCTATTCCAAATCGGGTCAAAAAGATCTCTCATTAGCTTCTATAATTAACTTGAGCTGATATAGTTTAATGATAAATTCTTGTTTCGAACTAATGTTACTCTAAACCAGCAAGCGCGCTCTCAAACACGCGGGCATCCTTCAAACTCGGGTTTCCCCCGGAGAGAGATGGGGAAGCCGTTGTCCCCCGCTAAAAATTGGCCCCCCTTTTTGACGATCTCCACGGATCCCGAAACTGTTTTTTTATAAGGCGAATTTTTTGGGGGACTGGCATGTTTTGTTGCCTACCAACCCCCTTCCATATCATCTAATTTAAAGCTACACTGTACCCTTTCTAAAAAAAAAATAAAAAAAAACCATTGGAGACAGTAACAGTAAAAATAATTTATGTTTTATATTTAGATCATATTATTAAGCTGATTTTGTAAGTAAAAAGTCAGTATGAACAGCCATTGTTTTTCCAATTTTAAAAAAAATTTAGATATTTTTAAGTTTTTCACACACACACACAAAACACACACACACACACAAAAAAACACACACACACACACACACACACACACAAAAACTCTCATAAAATAATCAATTTTTGAAATCTTGTAGTTATTTTAAGGTTTTATGTTTTTTGATTTTTTAAAACAAAAGGGGGGATTTGAAAATCTGTGTTTCCTTGATTTTTAATAACCATTTTTCTAGTTAAACCTGGAAAAAATACAAAATTTTTTAAAATATTAACTTTAGCATTTTTTTTATAAAATATAACTAGAGATTTCAGAACTAAATCCATACTAACTTTTACAGAACATACGTTCGGGAGTATATACAAAAATTTCAAGACTATCTTAAGCATAAAAAAAGAGCTTTAGGGAATAGAAAAAACTCATATCTTCAAAATTAAATGTTGAAAAAACCCCTTTTAAAGTTTGAAAGTATAAAAAAATTTTAAAAAACCCGAAAGGGCCAATTTTTTTAATACGTTTTTTCCCCCTGTTTTTTTTACATTAAAACACTATTTTATAATTAAATATAACTGAAAACATTTAATTCAAAATATGTTTTTGAATTATAGCAATTATTACGCGACGACAGTTTATTTAGCTTAATCTTAACCTAATATTTTCACAGAAGTTTTGAAACTTAAAGCAATTATGTACACAATAATAATGCTACTAACTTAAGCTAAAAATCGCTATGTTTGTACATAGAATTTAATTTAAGGTGACGAATCGTCCTCCTTTAGGGAAGACAGTCCTTTTATAGGTTCCATCCTTCCTCGAAAAGTGTCCTACTTGTCCTCCTTTTCAATATTTTAAAAAAGATTTGTTAATCTATTCAAAGATGAGAACTAAACATATTTCCAATACGTTGAAGAATGGTGTGAAACAAATATCACAGGAAATGATAGTTTTCAATAAAGTTTTTTGACATCGCAAGTAAATTGGGCACATATAGAAAATTGTTAAGAGAAATAGAGTTTTTATCGAAAGAAATGCCTGATTAAAATCGATGACAATTGTCTGTTTGAAGAAATTGGAAGACTGGAATGTATATTTAAATTCTTATAAATTGGAGCAATTGGAAACTCAGCATTCTGAAATTGATAAAAGCTGGGCGGAAATACTTAACTATTTCAAAAATGATAACATTCAAAATAGAAATTTAGTTATTCTTGTTGAATTTACAATGTGCTTCCCTGGAACTAATGCAGAAATTGAAGAGTTTTTTTTCAATTGGTAATGATTTTTGGACAAGTGAGAAATCAAGATTGGATGTTGATATTTAAGTAGCAGCACTTTTTCCGTAAAATTGTAAGAAAGGGTATTTTTGCCCGAAACTTCCGTTTTTTTAGAAAATGATATAAAATGACAAAAAAAATTCAATGGGAAAAATACTAGAAAAAAAATAATTAAAAGGAATGCAAGTGTAGTTAACGTATTTTTATTTGAATTAACAAAATGTTTCAAACAGTTACGTAGTAACTTTTGGTTAAATTTTTAGCGCACGAGCGTCCTTTTCATTGTAAAGTGAGTGAGTGTATGGGTTTATGGCGCAAGAGCCAAATATGGCTAATTGATTGATTGATTGAATATTAACGTCGCACTGTTCAGCAACACGAGGGCTTTTGGCGACGGACCACGTAATTTAATCAAGTGACGTGGACGACACCCGAGCTGGCACCCCCCCTTGGACTGGCCACCACACCACACCAACGGAGGGACGTTTTACTCAAAGAGAACGTGCATCTCCTTCGCCCCACACGCGGGTCTTATGGTACTGGGCTCGAACTCGACACAAGGCAAGCCACGGTCCGATATCAACACCTATACCACTCGGCTACCGCGGCCACCAAATATGGCTAAATCCGGGTGCCAAACATTCGTTAGAAACCTCAATTATGTTATTAAAAATAATTAAAAATATCCTCAGTAAAAATTCTAAAACATCAAAAGTATGTATAAGAAACTTATTCTAATGATGCTAAATACACTGCGGTGGGTGTTACCCACCATGTCAAGCGATCTTAAAATAACGCATAGATTTAGATCAAAGAAAGACAAAGCAAGAATTAAATTGATATACGATAGAATGTAAAATTTTGTACAAAAATCTAATTGAGTAATGTTGCTAGATTTTAAAACAGTTTTTTTAATTCCGAATTTTTCTGTTACGGGTTGGAGTTAACGTGTGAGAATATTCTTCACGTTTCCAAGCTTCAGTCTGCCACCATTCTTCCGAATTTTTTTTTTTATTTCTGCTAAGGAATTTTTTTTGGTGATTCCACCTCTTCTTCAACATCGTATATAAGCATGTCCTCGTCTGATGATTCCTGTAAAGGTGTGCTTTTTTAGGTTTGTGAGGCGTTAATTTTGGCGTCTATTTCGGAGGTACGCTTTGGGACGTCTTTTCTTGCGACTTTTTGAAATTGTTTTGCATCCTGGGATGTAGAAGGTATGGTATTGATAGAGAGGTTTCAGTTTCAAATATATATATACATGTTTCAGCTGGTAAGGGTGTAAACATTGATACATTGGTTGAAGACAGTGCTTTATTAGATGAAGGAAACGCATTAGATGTAGATAAATTATTAAATATGGTGGGAGCGGTATCTAGTAAAGGAATAAGTGGTTGAGATTCTGATGACGAAAGTTCACGCAGGTGGTTGGTGTAAGAGTTGCAGCCTGGAGTGGGATGTAGACGGTTTAGTAACTGCAGGGAATGAAGATACAGTTAGTTTCTGAACAGATCTTAATGGTTGTAGTAATTTAAAGGTGGGCATAACATTTTCGTGTAATATTTCATCTGTTTGTGCTGTACTGGTAGTATTTAGGTTTGGCAGCTTGGGTGTAGTTTGGGATACCGCGGGGCTATTAGTTTTCGAGAGCTTCTTCGTATGATATTATATTTCTATTGGTTTTAATGGACACATTGATGATTCATTTAGAGCGCCAGTTTTGGAGTCGGAATGAGATTGTGAGTTCTATGTATTTCCGCTCCAGACAAATCGTGTAGCTATATGTCCAACAGATGCACATCTGAGCAAGTAAGTTGTCCAAATGGCAATAGTGTTTGCGAATGTCCGAACTCTGACACTTAAAACAGCGCAGAGGGCTGTGGTATGTATGGGCGTTTTAAGTAAGTTGAGGTATCATCCAGCTTTATAGTTGTTGCAGTATTGGGCCATTAAGTTAAAATTAAATGTTTAGTTGGGATGCGTTTAGCCTCTTTACCTGCGATTCTTCTGACCCGCGACGAGAGAAACCTCGATTTCCGCTTCAAGGGTGGTCAACAGGTCAGGTTCAGAGATAACACCACGGCAGGAATTAAGGGTTTCGTGGACTTATTGTTACCGGACTATTTATGAAAGATTTCGAAGAAAGGACTTGGTTTTGAACAGCAGACTTGGTTTTTCCCTTTGGGCTAGCAGATCCCTGAACGTAATCGTTTTACGGATTTCGGTTCACCACCTATTCCATGAGGGCCTATTATTAATATAAAGGTTGATAATTTACACATCTCATTGTTTTGAAGTGAAATTTACCAAAAATCTAGTATGAGTTGCAATCTGGTCAATGGTAAGGTTGGGTAATACGAGGCCTTACCCGCATTTTCATTGATCCATATACGCGTACATAATCCCCTCATCCTGGCGTGCCTCCAGCACCCACCACGGAGTCCAACAAGGGAGGTAGTGTGCCGGGCCATCTGGCCAAAAAACCAGGCACGGCGCTTACCCAGAGTACACCCAGAATATAGCGATACAGTCCAGGGTGAGAATCCAACGGGTACAGACACCTCTTATCTGCAGCACCCTACAGCAGCGTCTCATCGGGGACACCGGAAGAGAGGTACTACTCAGCCGATTGACAGGAGCGGGCCACTCCTGCCACCCGTCTGCTACAGCGAAGTGCACAAAGGTATTCCCAGGACACCATTTTCCTCCTTACGACGCCGCACAATGGCAAACATGCGGGTTGGCTGACCAACGGTGTTAATTGAAACAAATAAAAGCAACATAAAAAGTATTCAAAGAAATATACGAAAAAGAAAACTAAACGCAATAGGAAAATGTAAAACTATACGTAAGTTAGTATAATATAGCTTCTTTTTTCAATAGAAAAACAAAATTTGAACAATTATTTGGTAATATAGGCCCCGTGTCTGACGGGAAAAGAAAAAAGGAAATTGAATGATGAAACGGAGGGTCGAAGATAGAGAAGGACTACTGAAAGTTCCTTGTCGGCTACACCTGTGTTTACAGTTGAGTAAAACCCCTTGGGAAATAGAAAAGATCACTAGGGTACCTCGGGATTGTGACACCAGTACTCACCTACAGAAGGTGAGCCCCCTGAGGGTCCTTTTCATTGTAAAAAAAACTGGTCATTTTAACATTGTGGAAATTGAGGATACCCGAGAGCTCTTAAAATGATTGCATTCATTAATTTTGTTTCACAGAAAAGCTATAAGTTGTACCATAAAAAATATAAGTCAGTAAATATAAATTAAATAAAAGAGTGGCAGCTTAATTCAATTTACTTATTGTGCTAATTTCATATTCCTAACAGTAAGGTTACCAATCGTCCTCCTTTTATAGGTTCTGTCCTTCCTCGAAATGTGTCCTACTTTCCCTCCTTTTCAATATTTTAAAACTGATCTGTATTAATCTATTTAGAGATGAACCGAACATGTTTCCAATATGTAGAAGAATGGGCTAAAACAAATATCACAGGAAATAAGTCTTCAATGATTCTTTTTGACTTCATCACAAGTAAATTGGGCAGATATATAAAACTGTGTCAAGTTTTTATCGAAAGAAATGCCTGCTATTAAAGTCGATGACAATTATTTGTTCGAAGAAATTAGAAGACTGAATGTACACTGCTGTGTGTGGCCACCGTAAATGCAACACCAAGAAGGAAAAGAGATAGCACAACAAAATTTTGTAGATAACATGCTGACCAAGTATCAAATGATTAAATTTATAGACTTGTGTGAAGCAAGGTTCCTGCCAGAATCAGTAGCCAGAGTAGCCGCCATTGTTGGAGATCGCCGCTGACACACGCTTCGGCATTGATTCAAAGAGACTTTGGATGTGTTCTTGTGGTACAGCAGATCAAGCAGCTTCTACACGTTGCCAAAGTTGATCTGGTGTGGCAGCTGGGGGTGTAATCTGGGTCAATCGTTGAGCAACCATGGACCACATGATTTATATCGGCGAAAGATCCGGAGAGCGAGCCGGCCAGGAAAGCAATTCAATCTGGTGATTGACGAAGAGCATTTGGACAATGCGTGCCACGTTTGGTCGTGCATTATCCTGTTGAAATATGGCTGTGGCCAAGCCCTGAAGGTAAGGAAGGACAACTGGTTCCAACACCTCGGAGATGTAGCGCTGGTTGCTTAAAGTACCGGCAATGCGTACTAGAGGATTGCGAGAGTGATATCCAATACCGCCCCATACCATAATACCCGGTGCAGGACCAGTGTGGTGGTGCATAACGCAGCTGTTCAGCACCCTCTCTCAACGGTGCCTCCAGACTCCAGTCCGACCATCGTGGTGTTGCAGACAGATGCGTGACTCTTCAGTAAAGACAACTTCATTCCATGCTTCCGCCCACATCTTTCATCGCACCATTGGCGGCGGAGACGTCTGTAATTCTGCGTCAAGGGTTAACCAAGCAATGGACATCTTGCGGACATACCACTCTGCTGTAAACGGCGTGGAATGGTACGCGTAGACACTAAATGATGCGTTACAGACTCAATGTGCTGTGCTATGTTTCGTAATGTGACAGTGATCCGTCACTGCCATGCACACAATTTGCCTGTCCTCACGTGAAGTGGTGCACTGAGGTGGATGCGATCGACCACATCGGTCCGTCGTATTCGACTGCATCCAACGGTCACATATCCGCATTACAGTTGTTTGGTTTCGTCCAACACGACTACCGATTTCCCTGAAAGAATCCACAATCTTGGTCGGCCACTATCCTTCCTCTGTTGAACTCGGATACTTGATCAAAAGCTGATCGCTGTTTTCTACGAGACATAACTGATCGTTTTTTTTTTTAAAAACCACAAGAAAAACACAATTGCCGAACTTGAATTCGTCGAAATCTCCAAGCCTTAAATAGCGCTTTGAGGTGGCGCCACAGGCGCGCGTGATGTGTGTCTGCGCTAAAATTCTAATCATTTGCATACCTTACCTCCGCTAATGCATGTTTTAAATTTCTTGTTATTTGCATGCTTCCTTCAGGGTGTTGCATTTACGGTGGCCAGCAGTGTATATTTAAATTCGAATTAATTGGAATATAAAATCAGCATGCTGGAATTGATCAAAGATGGAAGGAAATACTTTACCATTTCAAAAATGAAAACTTTCATTATGATAATTTAGTTATTTTAGTTGAATTTATGTTGTGCTGCCCCGGAACTAATGCAGCAGTTGAAAGCGTTTTTTCAGTTGGTAATGATTTTTTGGCTAGCGATTGAATGTTGATATTACAGCTACTTACTGTAAAATTTAGTATCAAGGGTAAATTCTGCTACGAAAAAGTATTGACAAAAAAGTATTCAAAAGGGAAATACTCATTTAAGTAAACAATTAAAAGGAATAACAAGCGTAATTAGCTTATATTTATTTTAAAATATTTCACATATTTACATGTTAACTTTTTCGTGCTCGAGCGTCCTCCTTTTCATTATAAAAAAACTGGTCACCTTTACTTAATTTCTTTCAGTTTTTAATTCGGGCAGCTTAGCAAGTTTGAGTATTAGTGGCATGACTTTAAAATACTATAATATAGCACTACAGTATGTTTACCATAACAGAGTTTGATACATGATGGAAGTATTTAATTTTATCTGCAATACTTTTATTCAGAATACTTGTATTTAGTAGTCTAATTGGAGTATCAGCTGAGGGCGTATTTAGATTTATCATTTTCAGTGGTATTCTCTCCCTTAGAAATATTGTTTCTCGCAGCAACCCGAGAACATTTTGGCAGTGGTATTACCTCAACTGGAAAAAATTGATGATAAAGCTTTTAAGTTATATAAATTATTTTTTAAAACAAAAATTGGCCTTTAAGTTAATCTGAATTAAACTTTTGAGAACAAAAACATAATCCAATAGAAACTATTTTAGTAATGAAAATTGAAATTAATAATTCACACAGAAAGAGTTGATTGTACGCAAAAATATTTTTAATTTCAATTTTAGAGGGGAAAAATGCTTTAAAAAGAAGCCTAAACCAAATCCTAAGCTCAAAAAACTTGAAATATCTGAAAAACTAATTGGTTATCAGATCTGAAATTTGGTGGCAAGCTGTACAATATGGGCCACAAAATATGGAAAAATTGGTATATTTGAGATTTGTACCAATCTTGCACCGTGTAGTCTTAACTGAATGTTGTGAAAAAACATCAAGTAATTCGGGGAAGAGTGCTAGCGCACAAAATATGATTTTTGGCAGGTGACCGTATAAATTCTGTTGCTCGACTATTTCTGCCCGCACACACGTATATGCTTATGTATTTGACACACGGCATTTATGCGAGTAAATATTTCCTTTGAGGAAAATAAATTTCAGAAAGAGAGGTTAAGAGATTAACCTCGAACAACATTTATCAATTATGATAATTTCATCTGCTTAACATATTGAACTAAATTTTGATAACTTGTTTGGTGAAAAAATTATGCGAAATATCTTCTAAAACATAACAAATACCGAAAGACATACTTCTCTAAAACATAATAAAAATACAATTATTTTGTTTTCTTATAAAAACTAATATGAAACAATTATAACTTGACTGTAAAACTATCAAAGGAATATGAAATGACTATGTATGTATAATATAAAATGCATTGATCTTGACATATAGTCTAATAAATACATAATATAATCCTTCTAAAAATGATATTTTATTTTGTTAACATTGAAAACATTCACCTACTTAATATAAAATAGATCATGTGACCCTCAATATCGTACGAGTATGATATTCTTGCTATAGGGCAGGTATGTCAAACTCATTTCAACTCCATGCTGTTTTCTTGAATGAAATTCTTGTCCTATGTGTATAATCATTTTTTTAAATTTTTCCGTTTCTTGAGTCCCTTTTCTCAAAATAGATACAATTTAGAAAATTAAGATATATCGCAGCTCCTTATAGCGTCAAAATTGCTAAAAATATGGAGCGTAACTTGGCAATTGATTTGTAAATTGTCAGTGACTATTGAATAGAAATTCATTGAATTTTTCCCACACTAGACAAAAATGAAGAAACTAAAAAGCAACAAAAACTTGAGCTTACTGTGAAGCAACACGATCCTTCGGATCAAATGAAATTTCTCTACGATGGATCTCCTCCATAAAGCGGAGAAAGTCAGTTTATTATTTCAAGTCTTGACATTTCTTTGACAGTCTTCTGCCATGATCAATTCAAATAATTATGCTTATTAAAAGTAGTTTCCCCTTTTCTTCTAGAATTATTTATTGAAAAAACACTTACATAAATATTTGAGTAGTTTATGATTGTTATTTCTATATTCAATTATTTTTCCACTATAGCAAAGCAATCGGTGAAAACGTTCAATTGATTTCCAGCAATGTTTACTTTTTTGCACGAGTTCGGGAGCACACATGATTGGACAAGAGACCCCACCCAGCAGAAGTGACGAAGACGTATTTTCCAGATTTTATAAACAAACCTTTAAGATTAATAAGAAAATTGGTTGAAATAACTTGAAGGCAAAAACAACCCATTTGAATTAATATAAATATGAAATTCCACAGAATTATGAATCCTTAGAAATTCTGAACAAATACTATATCCTTTCTCTAAGCTTGAAATTTAAATTCACCACATTGTGAAATTTTCCTCAATGTTTGGCTTTTGTATCGAGACACAGAAACTGAAATATCTTTCGCAGTTCTTAGTTTTTGAAGAAATGTAAAACATTACTTTGGCAAAAATTGTATTGAAATATAAAAATATTAATCGAAGGACGAGAGTCATGATCGTGCCCACTACCAAATCCCTCCCATATACTTGACATAAAATTACTTTTACACAATTGAAAAAGAATTCGCTTTAAAAATTTGGATAAAGTGTGAAATCTATTCAAGAATTATCGCCTGAAGAGAAAGAATTCTTTTCGGAAAAGTGATAGCCAGGAACTCGGTACTATATATACAGTATGAATCTGATATCTAACTATCCAGAAGAATTGATTCAAAATTATCTTTATTTATATACATATCTCTCAAAGTGATGTAAAACAAACTAAAGGGCTAAAAATGAAAGCTCTTCCGGGCATTAAGTAGTTCGAAAAGGTAAATTAGAGTTGGCTCTTGAAAATTAGAGTTGTAAACAGGAAATTCTGGAAAATGCAAAACGAATTATATATACACATGACAAATATTTTTTTCTTTACAACTTTCATTACAGCAACATTCATTATGCAGAGTCTAACTTTATTACAATGGAGATTCGTTTCTTTAACGATAACGGAATTGTCACAGAAAATTAAACACTCGCCTACTAGTACACAAAATTAAGGAGCACCCGTCTGAAAATTAATATTGCGTGCTAGCAAAATTATAAGTATCAAAAATTTTGGCAAATATTTATGATTGAGTACCATGAAATAAATTGAAATATGCGAAGTAAGAATAAATTGCTGGAATTTTACCTTCTTAAATTTTTTTCATTTTAAAATAATTTTTTGTCTTTAACTTCAATATTTTTACAAGTGATGCAGTCTAAAGCAAAACGATATTTACCTGTCTAACTGCAGAATTCCAAATACAAGTAAAGGGTTCATTCTTCCTGCCACCATCCGAGTTGCTCAGCGCTGAGAAACCATTTAAAAAAGTCCGAATGATTAGCCGTCGTTCTGCGAATCGATCACGTTGCCGTTGTTTACTTTCAGTTCAACATGCGCGAGAACTTGTCGAAAAACATGCCGTTGGGTGAAGGTTAGTTCCGCGTAAGGCAATTCATTTTTAATATGAATTTAAATGCGTAAGAAACATTGATTTTATGCAAAATCATTTTCATTAAATAAAAATAAAAAGACAATATAAAAGCCAATTTTATTTTTGAAATTCGTATTAATACCTTTTTCTAATGTTAATTTATCACAGCATAAAATAAAATGAAAATTTATCGCGTAACATGGAGTAAAACTTTGAAAGAACAAGCTTAAAATTTTTCCACATCGATACAAGTTTTGGAACAACGAACTCTGCAACAAATTCTTGAGCCTAAACAATGACTATCTACTTCACAAGCATTTTGGGACCAGAACCAAAGGATGCAAAAGCCTGGGGACGGACATTTGGGATCTGTTTTAGATTCGGAACCCTTCTCTGTTGAGCTGAAATTCTCAAAGGCTGACGACCCTTTGTTTAATTGAACCTGAGTGAGATGGAACATCTCATTTTCTGTAAAGGCTTTTGTTAAATTTAATGTCACATTTCCCGCAGGGATCTCTGTCAGATTGTCATTTTCCTGCGTTACGTTAGGCAATTCCACCGGCCCATTTCCTGTCGGAGCATCTATTCCATTGAAGAACTCAAGCATCTCATTGGGTGCAGTTCTATTGGTTGAATGAAGTGGATGCAGCATTCCCTTTCTTTCATGCAGTACGGATCCATTGGATTCTAATAGGGTAACATTTCTTTTCAATGAATCACTTGTGTTAAAAAAAATTTCAGACTCCCAATGCAAAATTGTTTTGTTGGTCAAGGTTGAGTTTCTAACCATTTCGGTACTATCATTAAATGAAGTCGATTTTGTTTGATCCTCATTTACAGCCCCATGTGAGGAATCCGATGTTGGTAATTTTGTATCTAGGAAACTGTGCAACTCGTTTTCTTCGAATATATGATCGGTTAAAGGATCAGTAAAATTAAAAACTTCCATAGCTTTGGCAGCATTTCTTGCCACTTCAGAATTTATTAGAAAATCAAGACTAATGCCCGAGAAGATTCCTCCTGGATTTTTAGTTTCATTTAATTTTTCCGTAGCAAGAATTTCAAACTTCCCGTTAACACTGACTTTTTTCAAATTTTGTGGTGTACTAGTGTCAGTCTGATGCGTCAAGAACTTTGAAGGAAAGAAATCATTGGTACCATTCAATTGCATTTCATGATCCAAAAACGTTTGATTTAAATCAACTGAGGGTTTCTCTTTATGAATGCCCTCAATAAAGTTAGATACATTTTCATATCTTAAAACATTTGGAGACGTATCGTTAGAACTATTTCTGGAATCTTGTTCATTACTTGTAATATTCAAAGGTTGATTAACTTTAAGAGTTTCAATTCTCAAACCACCTTCACCTAAAAAATTAATTAGGTATTATATAAAATAATGATAAAAAATATCCACTGTTAAAATTCGTATGATAGGTAAACACATCTATGTATGTATCTATGTATGTGAGGCTTTTTTTTCACGAACCGCTGAACACAGAAACGCGTCAAAGGTACCAAAATATGGGAAATGATCCGAAGAAGCCATTTTGACCATTTAAGTTCCAATATTGCAATTAGTCAAAGATGATAATTAAAAATTTTAAAATACATGATCGATTTTCCTTTTGTGTGCTGTTTACCGGTCAAGGCAACGGGAAAGTTTTGACTTTTTATGTTGTTTTTAAAACAATCTTACCTTTCGTATTGCAATCAGAAAAAATAATTCCTGAATCGGCAAGATCGTTTATTTCGCCACTGGAACTAATTTGATATCGGGGGTAATGGCGCCAAGCAGCGATTCTTGTTGCTGGAACTAAATCCAATATGGTGGCCAAGCGGTAATTTAATGATACACAATAATTTAAAAGTATTGTTTTGAAATACATTTAAATGTATTTCAAATAAAGGATATAGGGAGAGATTGAGAATAACCTAGATCAATCAATAAATAATGAATAATATTATTTAATAAAAAGTAACATGTACTAATAATAATATTATAAGTAGTATATAATAATCTTATATTATTTTATCGTAATTATATATAATATATGACGATTTTATAACAGTTATTAGAAATAAATTAAGTAGTAATTATAAAAAAGAGTAATCGTCGAATTGTAAAAAAATTAAAATGCATAAGAGAACTCGTATATTACACAATTATAAATAAACACCAATTATAAATAAATAAACACCAATTATAAATAAATAAACACCAATTATAAATAAATAAACACCAATTATAAATAAATAAACACCAATTAGGTGCTAATTTGATATCGGGGGTAGTAGCGCCAAGCGGTTGTTTATGTTCGCCAAGATGGGCGATAATATTGCAATATGGTTACCTTAATATTTCTATCGTCTGTCGATGTGGTTGCCATGGGGATAACGTATATTAGAAATAACTTTTATTCATTTTTTCCCACTGTAACCCTTTAATTTCAGACGACTTCTTTAATTTAACCATTTTCAGTTTAATTTTTTCTATTGTTTGCGTCTTCTGTATAATTCTGGGCTATTTTAGAATATGGATATTTCTAAAAGGAGTGAGTACTAGAATATTATTTTCTTAAAAGAATAAGTGTTGTGCTTTTAATTATCGCTATAAATCGTTTATTTTTGTTTTAAATGTTTTTTTTACGTTCTTTGTTCGATGAAATTCGTGGAAGGAACTTGCATTGCAAGTTTCATATTGCAAGCTTTCACTACTTTGTAATTGATATTCTAACTTAATTTTATCATATATTATGTAATTATTTCATTCATAATGAAAAAAAAGGCAATTATTACTATGTGTGAAATCATAAAATATTCGTTATTTATAATTGTTTCTTTTAGCATTTATTTATAAATATTACATATTTTGTTATTTATTTATAATTAATATTTATTTATAATTATTATTTAATTATAATTATCTTATTTATAAATAAATAAGATAATTATAAATAACTATTCTTATGTTGTTTATTTATAGTTATGCATTACGAGTTCTCTTATGCATTATTTTTATTTTTTACAATTCGACGCTTATTCTTTTTAATAATTACTATTTAATTATATGATTATTATTTCTAATAACCGTTATAAAATCGTACTATATGAATATTATACACACTTACGATAAAATATTATAAGATTATTATATACTGCTTATAATACTATTATTAGTACATGTTACTCTTTTTATTACATAATATTATTCATTATTAATTTTGCCTGATCTAGGTTATTCTCAATCTCTTCCTATATCCTTTATTTTAAATACATTTCAATGTATTTCAAAACAATTCTTTTAAATTATTGTGTATCATTAAAATACCGCTAGGCCGCCATATTGGATCTCATTCCCGCAACAAGCGCTGCTTGGCGTGATCCATTATCACGCCAAGCAGCACTTGGCGCCATTACCCCTGTTATCAAATTAGTTCCACATAATGTATGTTAAAATTAATTAAGAATATAAATTACAAAGTAGTAAAAGCTTGCAATATGAAACTTGCACTGCAAGTTCCTTCAACGAATTTCATTGAGCAAAGAACGTAAAAAAAAACATTTTTAAAACGAAAATAAATGATTTATAGCGATAATTAAAAGCACAACACTTATTCTTTTAAGAAAAATATTCTAGTACTCATTTTAGAAATATCCATATTCGAAAATAGCCCAGAATTAAACAGAACACGCAAACAATAGAATTGCACTGAAAATGGTTAAATTTTTAAAAAAGTAGTCTAATTAATAGGGTTACAGCGGAAAAAAATGAATAAAAGTCATTTCTAATATACGTTATCCCCATGGCAACCACATCGACAGACGATAAGAATATTAAGGTAACCATATTGTAATATCGCCCATCTTGGCGAACATAAACTTAGCACTACTACCCCGATATCAAATTAGCACCGCGATTTTTATAAATCAACGGTTTGTAACGATTAATTGGCAAATGAACATTTTTAATGAATTTTATTATTACTTCAAATTCTAAGAAGGAAATTGTTAAAATAATGAGAACGTTTTAGTTTTGTAAAATACATTTTTGCATCATATATTTAAATTATTTTATAAAAATTTCTTTCGTTTTTCAAGCATTCACTTAATTTATGATACTGAAAGAAGCCCTTGAAACGATCTTTAAAACACAAGAACGAATGTTTCTATCAAAAAAATTTTTTTAAATGTTTTTTCCTTTTTAATGAAGGTTTTAAAAATATATGTATTTTAAATTCTAAGAAAATATTTATTGTTATATAAAATAATGAATGTGAGCTTAGCTTTTATGTTTTTTTTTATAAGACATTGTGTGAAACTGTTTACTTTTTAAAAATGACTAAGACGAATGATATTTTAAAAATACAAGAAATGTTTGTATCGGATAATATTTTTAATGTAAATAAATGTCAATGTTTCTTTCCTCCCGGTTCTTTTCTTTATAGTTATGTATTTTTAATTGAACATTCAAACTTCCAGAGACAAGCAGTCGTTTCAATAGAAAATTTTTAAATATTTAATGATAGATTTAAATTAATATTTTAGAAATTAAAGCAGTATTGTTTAAAATTATTCATTAATAAATTAGTTTAATAAAAACGTTCATTGTCTATTTTCTGGAGAAAACTAGATTAATTTGTTGAGACATTTTTATGTTAACGGTATGCAACGATTGATTGGTAAATGGAAATTTCACATCTATTTTATTATTTTAGATTCTAAGAAAGTTATTGTTAAATTAAGGAATATGCTTAGTTTTTTGTAATACAATATATAAGATAAGTTTTCTTTGTTTTAAATTAATATTTTTACTAACTAAAGTTGTGTGTTTTGTGAATCATAATTGACAATAGAAATTCGGAGGAAGATCTTATTCCTGGGAATAAAAGGGGGAAATATTTCACACTCACAAACGTTCGTGCAACGCCTGGTTAAATGAAGAGAAAAGAAACCTGTCAGACAAGGAAAAGTCAAGTTTTGAAAAAGGGAATTTTAATGTTATAATATAAATATCGCATCCACCTGCCAACATTGCGAGGGGAAATTTTTTTAATAAGAAAAATTTCTATACTCGAGAATGCCCATGCAACGTATGCAGCTAATAAGTTTTTAAATAAAATTACACTTTTAACTAGTTGATGTTTTCTGATGTAAAGATCATATAATGGAAAGTAGGAATACTTCTCTTGCAAGATATAACGAGCTTCTTACGGAACAAGTGACTTGTAGGAATAAATATTTCTATTGACGTTTTGTTTCAGGAGAAATTTCATTAAATGAAAAATGAGAGTTAAAGGAATTGCGAAATAAATATTGAAGTTTCCGTAAGGGCAGAACAGAACGCAAACTGGCTAATGAAGTCAAAGGATTGAGTTTTTTCTAGAATTTGTAGTTATACAAATTTTACACAATCGATAAATTCCCTTTTGCTCATAGCGCCTCTAATAATACCGACGGAAAAAAAACTAGTTCAGATTCTCCATTCAACTCGATGGTGTATTTCGACAATTATCGTCGACTAACGACGCACTATAAAGCAACACTGGGGAGCCTCGGGCAACTGACGACATGGGAGCCTGAACCTTACTCTCTTAACTTACATACCGCGCTAACGGGAGGACTTTGAGCCATAACAGATTTAGCGTGCATCCTATCTTCTACAGGGTAGGTTTCCAGCAGCATCAGGGCTAGTAACCGCGCCTTTTCAACGCCAGACACGAGTTGGTGACCAGGACCACGGCCAAAGTTTGTTTTGCTTAACGCGTCTCCTATAACGTGTCATTCTATAAGTATACATCAGAAGGAATACAGAAAGATTTAAAGGAATACTTCCGATCTTACCAGACGTCTTTTGTCGTTACTCTACCAGCCATAGTTTCCAAATGGGCATTTTAACTAATGTTCGTCGATAGTTTGGAAAGCATCACGGTTTATAAAAAAGTAATCGAAACTAAAATAATGGAATAGTACAAATAATTACTTTTGATAACTAAGCCTTATTAAATCCAATGAAACATTCTTGCCAAACAAGATTTCCCATCAATTTCTTAACACGCTCATATGAAAAAACGAACATGGATTTTTTACAAATTCTTTATATAACATGTTTTAAACTTAAGATACCATTTATAGTGAAAGATACGATCCTAGTTAAGTTCACACTTTTAGCGACAGAAAAAAAAAAGATCCAAATGGCTCCAATTGTTCATTTTTCTGTATTGGAAATTAATTCGCTAAGCTTGCGATAAAGGTATGTACGGGGTGGCAATTAAGCAATCTTCCTCGAAATCTCTTGGGTGAATTCCGAAATTGTTGGAGTCAAATTAAAGTTTGAGTCAATGTATAATTGAATATTCTTACTTTGATTCCTCGAGGATGAACTCGATTCCCCACGAGAATCTTGAGGATTTGGAACCATTTCATCGTGGGTAACATTTGGGATTGAATTGATGTTGGAAATATCCCTACTAGTAGAATTCAAATGCTCCGAAATATTTTTCTGTTCAACAGGTGCTACAGTATTTAAAATTTCATTTGGAGTAGGCCGAGGGGTTTCTTTTCCTTCCACACTTATTTTTACAATTTCGTTCGATTTAAAATTCCTTGATACAACGCCCGCATTGCATCTTCTGATACATAAAATCATTAAAACTACAATCTTGAGATTCATTGTCACTCTGATCTGTCTACTGTTGTAATCACTTTAAGAATAATATCTATATACGTGAGGTAACTTGATGTAGGGTTTCTGAATTCACTTCTGATCAACGGTCTCTTTGGTTTAATTCCATTGATTGTCTTATGGGCTGCAGTAGCCCTGTGGCCAAGGTATCGGATCATGGCAGGCATGTCACGAGTTCGAACCCAGTACCACTAAGGACCCGCCATGTAGGGGAACCGTGCACGTTAAATCTGTTGAGAGCTCAAACGTGGTGTGGATGTTAAGAGAGGGTGATGCCAGCTCAGGTGTTATCCTCGTCACTTGACCATGGTTCAAAATGACGAGGTCCGTCGCCAAAAGCCCTCGTGTAGCTGAACAGTGCGACGTTAATATTCACTCACCCACTCATTGGATTGTCTTCGAGGTAAAGGACTAGTTCACGGCGCTCATAGACCGTGGTTTAAAATAAAATTTTATTGATTTGAGTTTCGTTTACCTAATAATTGTTAATTTAAGTCCTTTATGAATAACTGCTAAGGGCTCATTCCCAACAGGGTGAAAGTAATCTGTGAGAGGTCAAGATGTTTCGAGAGAGCGCAAAGCTCTGTACCACTTTCTCGCTGTTGATTGGTGTGAATAAGCCTTGATTGATTAAATGATTGTTTTTCTTAGCGTCGTTCGAAGGGCTATTGGTGACATCATTTTGAACCAATATGTGATAATATGTGAAGGAGGATAACATGACGAGGATAATATGTAAACAAGCTTTTTTCCCTTCTTTAGACAGTGACCGCGGTAGCTGATGAACCGGGTTTTTTTCTGTGAAGTCGATGGCTCGAGTGGTGGTGGCACGTAAGATTTGTCGAGTGGATGCACGTTAAATTCCCTGAGAATCCCCAATTAGAGTGCCGTGAAAGTTCGGAGAGCAGAGGGCCATCTCAGATGTCGTCCTCATCACTCGATCCTGTCTTAAAATTATGTCCCCAATAACACGTAGTTTCAAACTTTTTAGCGATGATAAACAATTATTCTATTTATTTTTGTAGTGTATTTTTGTAAAGTCTTAGATCGAATGATTTAATGAACGTTATGTCAATATTGAAATTGAATAGCATCATCTTGTATTAAATTTTTAATGGAAGGGGAATTCTAGAGAATACTACTAGAGTTATTGGTGACGCTCTAAAATTTAGACTCGATTCATTTAAAGATAATAACACTTGAGCTGGAATCTCCCGCTTCAAGATTTCTCACCCATCGAAAGAGGAGATATGTTTGGCTTCCTCCTTCAAGTCTCCATTGGGCTGCGGTAGCCCAGTGGTTAAGGTATCGGACCATGGCAGGCATGTCATGAGTTCGAGCCCAGCACCACTAAAGACCCGCCGTGTAGGGCAGCGATGCACGTTAAATCTGTCGAGAGCTGAAACGTCCTCCCGTTGGTGTGGTGAGGTGTAGGAGAGGGGGGTGCCAGCTCAGGTGTCGTCCACGTCACTTGACTATGGTTCAAAATTACGTGGTCCGTCGCCAAAAGCCCTCGTGTAGCTAAACAGTGCGACTTTAATATTCACTCAAGTCTCCATTATTTCACATGAGACTGCAACTCAATTCTCAAATGTTGATTCTGCTGACGCTTTGTCTCGGAATCGAACAGAAACTTCTCCACCCAACTTTCCTTGTTTTCGGACCTCCAGAGTCACACGCTGAAGCCAAATGGTCATGACCTTGTGGCCGCCGGCCAGTCGTGAGTTCTATACCTGGTGCTACTAAAGACCCGTCATGTAGAGGGTTCGATGCTCGTTCAATCTGCCGTAACTCAAAGTCCTCACGATAGTATGGATCGGAGAGTGGGGTGCCAAGTCTCGTCTTCCCCAAGTTACAAATGACAAAATCCTTTGCGTTTCCTTACAGTTTATAAGAAATCAAATCGATTCATATCTTAAGTGAAACATTTATTTGCAGGAGCTAATAAAAGTTAAATGAAATATTCATTTGCATGTTATTTAAAAGTATTCAAACAATTCCAATATAAACAGAAAATTGTTAATTACAAATTTTCAATATTTTAATTCATAAAACTAAAATGTGTTTCATATATAAATAGCAAAGAAAAAAACAAAAAGAAAAAAGAAAAGAAGAAATATATTATTTTTAACAACATATATACAAATTTATTCTTAAAGCTATTAAATAGGATTCTATTCAATAGGTAAGGCTGAGTGGTGATGGTCTCGAACTTGTGATCGTCATTGTTTCGGTCGAGTCTCATGATGCCATTAAAGACCCATCTTATAGAAGCACGGTACATCTGTTTAGGCTCACGTTAGCGGGGTGTGTCGTGATCCCTTTAAATGATTTCATTACATTGTATAGTTAGGGATTTCACAGCTATTAACCAAAAAGGCATTTGAGAGAGAGATTCCAAATGAATTAAACGTAACATTAGTTGCAACATTGGTTAAATTCAGCTGCAAACTTTGGCTCTTTATAGCCTTTCGTTAGGGAAAAATTCTAGTCCTGTGTAAAATCAAAAGTGCTTCAAATGATCGATTCTTGAATGCGGCTGTCCCCGCAATCCCTTTTCACTGGTTTCGCTTAACCCTTTATCTACCGACGGTACTTAGAAGTACCACTCACTTTAAAATGACATAGAATAACCATTTTTACGAATACTCTGACGATACTTAGCAGGAATATTCTTTGAAATCCACTCTTCCAAGATATATGGCAGCACGAGTTCTATGTTGAGTATTTTGGGTAACGGTAACGGTTATACATTTACGTGGAACCTTAGTGATAGCTCTATTATCCACTCATCATAATAAATTGAACAGAGAACAATTTGTTGAAGTTACATATAAAAATAAAAAGCAGTCCACATTAAATGCATCGCAATAACGCTGGTGGAGAGGTGGGAGGAAACCACTCTCCCAGTTGATTTAGTTTCTGTTTCGCTTTCATAGGAAAACGAAGAGAAAATGACGTCACATCTCCATGACAGTAAAGCCCGTCTTTCAACCGTCTGTCGCATCTTGACGGAACAAGGAGAGAAGGGATATATTTCTTTAATAACAAGGATTATAGAATAATATTTTTAAGTCCGTTACACGATACCTCTAAGAAAACTGCGTGCGGTTGTTGAAAGGAAGTTTTAAATAACCACTTGGAAGAAAGTAAGAAAAGGTAGAGGAGTTTGAAATAAGATCGTGAGGGGTGAAGTTGCCACACTAAACGTGATCAAAAACTTGCATGACGCGGGGGAGGGGAATAATTAGAGTGAGTGAAGTCTTGCAAAAGAAGACAACTAGTGTAACAATAAAGCTCATAATTTTAATTGGATCAAGACATTCCCCATCTTTTCGAGCTGGAAGTGTTGATACGAGTGATTAAGAACTGCTCTAGGTCCCTTAGAAGAGCTAGGAATAGAATAGTCGTAAGCCGGGATTTCCTGATAGATTCATTTGAAATCTGTGTAACCGGTTGAAGAAATTTTTTCTGATTTTTTTTTGATGAAATCAAGAAGGGCGGAATATTAAGATCTTTATGCAAGACTTCGTTCCTGACAAACCAAGGTGCGTTTGCTGCTCTAAGCAGTTAAATGTTTTGAAAAGTGTGCAATCTTTTTAGGTGAGTAACTACCGCCCCGCCCAGATGGGAGAAGTGTACAACATGATGGGCGAAGAATGGCTTTGTATAAATAGAACCGGCCAATGCGGGGCTTTATTGGGAGAAATCAAGCGATTTAGAGTGTTTCATTCCAGCCGCCTTTGGTGGCGGAACGGATGTGTTTAGCAAAGTTTAATTTAGTGTCAAGTATTAAACCTAGGTACTTATATTCAGTAACCCAGGGGGCAGGCTGATTAAAAATGTTGACATGGGGAGGTTTCCGATGCACCGCTGTCTCGTAAAGAGGGAGATGCGCTTTTTGGGTGCATTAACCTTTTTTTTCCAGTTGTTAAGCCAGGTTTCGAGTCGAATGACATAATTTTGAAGCCGCTCAATGATATTGCGGTTATAAATGTTTTGGGTAAAATGGCAATGTCGTCCGCGTACATCGCTAAGTGGACTTCGGCAGCCTTGGGAATGTCATTGAAGTATAGATCAAAGAGCTTGGGCCCTAATAAAGATCCTTGTGTTACCCCACTGAGAATTGGACGTGGGGTGGAGAGACTGTGTTTTCAACTCTTACCCTAAATTCACGGAAGCTTAGGTAGGAGTGTATAATTTTGATGAGTTGGTCCGAAAACCCAAGTCGCGCATCATCTTGGATAGCAAGCCATCATGCCAAATTTGTGATGAGTATTTTAGCGGGAAAGGCGAATAGTTTTATGTTAGAAATTGCATTTTCAGCTGACGGCGTTTTCAGCGGATTGCGTAGATTGTCAATTTTGTTCCGAATAAGAAGTTAATGTCAAAAGGTAAATGTCTTATTTTTGAAGTTATACTTCATTTGGGGCGTTAGAGAAATAGGATGAGGGTGTATTTTTTTGATGCGCGCGCACACCGTCACGGATGTGACGCCAAACCGTCACGGATGCGAAAATGCTTTGTCTAGAAATATACAGAACGTTACAGATCATTGCCGCCTTCGAAATCTCAGAAAAATATTTCTCTTCACTTCCCTGAAGAAGAGGACACCCTGGTTTGAACTGGGAACCTCTCGATTAGCAGTCGAATGCTCTACCACTGAGCTATACCCTCCGTGTCTGCGAACCTTTGCTTTGCGCTGATTTGTGACGTCACTACTAGTAGGGAGAGATCGTCCTTTGCCTACGGAGCTTCTCTGATGCATTTGTTTGAAATCTTTTTGTTATTAAACCAAACATACTTACAGGAAATTAAAAAAAACAAACAAAAAACAGTAAATTAATCTTTGTATTGTGTTTCATGTACATAAAATATAAGAGTAAATAATAGTTTAACTATTTAAATAACAATTGCAAGTATACGATTATAGATCCATTTACTACGAACGCATTGCGATGAACATAAACACATTAATTACATTTTAGCAAGTTATAAGAGCCTTTTGTGTTCATATATTTATTTTTGAAGTTATCCTTCGTTTGGGCGTTAGGAAAAAAAGGTGAAGGTAAATTTTTACGATGTGCTCGCACACCGTCACGGATGCGTGCTCATACCTTCACGAAACCGATGCGCGAGCGCTCATCATTGTCTAATATTTTAGCATGCCACTTTTTTGGTGCTATGGGACTGATATTTGGGGGATCATAATAACTATTGTTATAAACCATATCTGTTGGGACGCATCCCCCCTGTGCCTTTCCCCCTCTACAGCTTTTTGGCCAATATCTCGGCACCCGAGCCTCACAGTCCATTAGGAACTGGCTCATTCGATCCCTCTCCATCTGTTCTTCCAGTTATAATTTCATGCTCATAGGGCTATTTCTATCATAGTTTCTAACTGTCTTAAACTTTTTAAATTTGTTTAAATTCACAATATCTTGGCTTCTGCTCGAATCTCGGACTTGAGATTTGAACCAACTATTCCATTCATCGAGATCTATCCAGTCATCTGCTTTATTCCCATTATGTAGGCAAAGAGAGGGCTTAAGCACTAAGATATCATGCTCCCATGTTAATCCTATGGGGACTGGAAAAAATTTCACCCCCCCCCTCCCCTATGGAATTGAGCTTGGAACTTGATTTTTGGAGGGCCGCTATATTTTCGTATTAGCGCGAGCTTTACGTGCATCCCCCCCTACAGGGTTTCCCCCAGAAATAACTCGAACCCTATGCCCCTTGGGGGACCGCACTGGCTGGATTCGATTGTTTTTCCCTATGAGCATCCTAGATATTTTTTTTCAGGTTCATAGCAATTTCCCCCATAAACTTTTTTAAAATTTTATTAAAGTTATAATTATTTTAAATCCCGCATAGCTCCGAGGATTTCGGAGATTCGTTAATGAAATTGTTTTTAAGTATATCTCTTAATTTTCAATGTAGTGATTAAAAAAAATTACATGAAAAAACTGTAGTAAATTACAATGCGGTAGATAAAGGATTAAAGTCAGTCCATTCATTGCTCCGCCAACTCTGGCACTCGATGTTCCTCTTTCTTGGCCCTTAAAGGGCGGCTACGGCTCAGTTCCTTTCCTCCAGCAATACGATCTTCAGGGCACTCGGAGAAGGATGTCTCCATGCAACTGCTTTTCTAAATGAGTGTTTATTGATGTCGAGCAGCCTGAGGTGTATTGACTCTCTGAATCCCAGATACCTAAGTTGGCACCCCTACCCTAACTTCCACACCCCACCAACGAGACACGACAAACTTAAAGGACATAAGGTCTTCTATTCAAAGAGAGGAGAGTCAGCTCCTTTATACGAAAGCACTTTGTAACTATGAGACCAACAGGCTACCACAACCACGCAACTGCTTTTCTAAAGTAGTCTCTAAAATTCTCTATGGGGTTCACAGCAGGAGATTTTACTGGTCAAGGTATTCACTGAATGGTTTAACTTTCAAGAAATTCATTAAAGAGGTTGGCTTGATATGGACAAGCTCTAGCGTCCATAAATTCAAAAAAAAATCAGAATTCTATGCATCTTACAGCAGGTTCTGACTCTTATAACTTTGATTTGCCGCACACCCTCTGTTCGAAGCATGTAGGGGCCCTTCTTCACTATACCGTCTCATCTGTATTACATAAACAGCCTCATTCCATGACATTCGAAGGAAAATTTCCCATTTCTTTCATCCAGAAGTAAAATGCTTTAGAATAAAATGTTTAACTAAACCTCGACTGTATAATGTTTGAAAAAGAGAACATGGGTCCAATGATGTTTACTCCAGTTTTGATTTTATTTTGCCCTCATGAAAGCGTTCCCTCTTTTGTTACTATACCCTTTTCATTCCCTCTCTACCTATACTATTTTATTCCGATAACAATTCTGGTGTACGCTGAAGCTCTCGACTGCCAGTCTGACTACATGTTGGGATTGGCAGTTATTGTCGTCTATCGAATTTGAGAAACATTTTTTATAGATCTTGTCCAATTCTCCTGACAACAGTTCTGAAAATGTTTCCACAGCATATCAACTGAAATATTGACGCATCTTACTGCTTTCGTAACTGCTTACATATCTTGGTTGAAATTCGCTACTTGACGTCCAAATGATACGTTGGTGGCATAACAAACCATTTGGATCCCTGAAATCAAACAGTTAGCCAAATTCCCTCAGATATTCACTTTGCACAAAGCGTTTCATTCTGTCGGATGATGAAACGCCTTCATTTTCATATCAGAAACGGTTGGGTCCATTTGGATTCTATAAAACTATTAATAAGCTTGTCTTGCAGATATTTAGAGAAAAAAAGGCCACTGTGGATATTTTATAAAATGTTATGTTTCAGTATGTAAAGATAATTTTATACATGAGTTGTATATGTATAATTATTTAAAACATAGGGGTACCTTCGGTAACAATTTACCCATCATCCATTATGAGTAATAACGGATATTACTCATAACTCCCTCTGTGTTTTCTTAAAAATATAAATATGATGTAAGTAAAATTAGAATGGATCCTCCTAAAATTTGTTTAACCCGGGAGCGTGAGGCACAGAGTCATCCCCGGCTCACGAAATCTTTAATTTTGGGAAAACTGTTACCAATATAACCCTTTGTTAGTATTCTCCTATATGACAGTCTTCATGGGAAATAAAATTTGTCATATATCTCCCTCTCTCTTTTGGAAATGGAAAACGGTTTTTACAATCTTAAGGTACTTGGGATGACTGAGTTGCCCGAGCGACCTCTTTTGTCCCAAAATATTTTGTATGAACAATCAACATGACCATCATTCATTGGATTATTTTTAATTAATTCTTCTCCCTTTTGTAATCAAAGTAAAACTGAATGAGAAATTTAATCAATTAGTGATATTGATTTCTATTGAAAAAAATAATTCTGGCAAAAAATTGAGGGGAAGAAATTAAATACAATATTTACATTGAAATACAAGTTATTCATACTATTGATTATTTCCATACAACAAAGGGAAGGTAGAGGTAAACACAACCGATTTTTTCAAACTCTTCCACCTCGAATTCGTTTCTGGCTCGTGGTTGTTGAGGCGATGTCAGATGAAAAGACCCCTCAATATCTTAGGGGTGGATAGGAATGGCACCATACGAGCTACATAAAAAAGCCAATTTTGCAGCTGCATGGCGCCAAAACGTTCTCAATGAAAAGGATCTCAGAATGACATCATTTTTCGATATTTTGGTCAATCCTCGAATCTCCCAAATCATCCTATGGAGACGCCTAAAAATTCTAAAAAAAATGATTGCTCGTGCTGTTTTTAAACTTTTTATCAACTGCTTTTATTATAGTATCGTTTCTTTAATTTTTTTTTATCATTTGAGTTTGCTCTCAAGTTGTGCGAGAACAAGGTGCCACGCCATTTTATATTTCTGAATAAAATAAGTTTATAAAGAGCCTGCTTATGTAAAATTCCAGTCCTATGAAAAATGCAATTCCTGAGACTTTTGTCGTCCCAGGGGTTGTCATTTGAATTGGAGGTGAACCAATCGTGAGTTTGCTACTGAAGACTCATCGTGTCGAGTCACGTTAAGTATGGCTCCTTTACGATGGGTTGGTGTGGAAATTTGTAAAGTTGGGCGCCATCCTTTATCAATTGGCCCAGTTTCAACACTCTCGTGTTGCCTTAGAGTAAAATATTTTTAAGCAACCCATCAATATCTATAGCCAATGGCTTAGGAAATTCATTTGCCTTCTGAAATTTTTTTGTGAGGTATTTTACAGAAGAACACGGAAAAACAATAGATGATCCAAAAAATGGATACAAAAAAAGTCACTTTAGCATCTTCAAACGCGTTCCACAAAACGTGAACAAAGGAATTCAATTGGGCTTACAAAATAATTTAAATATTAATTATAAATGTAATTTCAGGTTTTTTTTACATTATGTTTATATAATTAACATAAGAAGAATTGATTTCAAGTTTTCTGTTATGTTATAAATCTAACACACACACACATGTATACATCTCAGCAATCAGATAATATATACACCTAACTCTTTTTTTACATAGTAGATACTTTTCTTTAAAAAAACATACGACATATGGTCAATTGAGTCCGGCAGATTTAAAAAGATTACGAATTCCAAAATATTTTCCCTAAAATACCATGCAAAAAAAATAACAATAAAATCCATGGGACATACTTAAAAAAAAACAAAAACATTTCTTTTTTATTACAAAAAGAAAAAAAAATTAAAAAATCTGTGTACAGTGAAAATTCAGTCTATAAGTACATACAATATATAAAAATTGAAATTGAAATAAGGAATAAAACTGCTAACTAGCAACCATTCATTGCTACTTGATAACAAGCATATAAGTTTATTACGACCTGGATAAAAAAAAATGCTGTCATCAGTAAATGTGTTAGATACGCAGCATTTTTTTGAAGTTATACTTCTTATTGCGCGTTTGGGAAAGGATGAGGGTAAACTTTTACGATGCGCGCGCACACCGTCACGGTACCGATGCACGTTGTCTAATATTTTAACATGCCACTTTTTTGGTGCTAGGGGACTGATATTTGGAGGATCGTAATAACTATTGTTATAAACCATATCTGTTGGGACGCAGCCCCTCCCCTCTACGGCTTTTTGGCCAATATCTCGGAACCCGAGCCTCACATTCCATTCAGACCTGGCTCATTCGATCCCTCTCTATCTGCTCTTTCAGTTATTATAATTTCATACTCATAGGGCTATTTCTTCTATAGTTTTTAATTGTTTTAAACTTTTTAAGTTTGTTTAAATTCACAATATCTTGGCTTCTGCTCGAATCTTGGACTCTTGAGATTTGAACCAACTATTCCATTCATCGAGATCCATCCAGTCATCTACTTCATTCCCATTGTGTAGGCATGGGGAGGACTTAAGCACTAAAATGTCATGCTCCCATGTTAATCCTATGGGGATTGGAAAAAATTTCACCCCCTTAAGGAATTGAGTTTGTGCCTTGATTTTTGGAGGTCCGCCATAATTTCGTATTAGCGCGAGCCTTATGTGAAATTGGTCCCCTCCGATGCTCCCCCTACAGGTCTTCCCCAGTAATAACTCGAATCCTATGCCATCTTGGTCAACCGCACTGGCTGGATTCAATTGTTATCCCTATAATTGTTCTTCCCCATCCTAAATGTATTTTTTTCAGGACCATAGCCCCATTTCTTCACCCATATTTAACATTTTTAAATTATTTTCAAGTTTTAAATTTTTTTAAATCCCGCATAGCTCCGAGGAATTTTGAGCTTTGTTAATGAAACTCGGACCATAGGTTCTCATCGTTGAGCTCTTTCTTCTGTTATAATTCGTGTGTAGATAGTGCGGGCCTAGGGGGAGCATTATCACTAAAATTAGAATCTCCATGCTATTACTATGTTGTTCGATCTTTTGATGACGTCATGATATTACAGAGATAAAAGGATGAATCTTTGGGATCACCTACTACTCTGTGTATCGTTGGGATGTACGTGACCATTTACGTCACAGTTGTTCTCCCCTCCGGGGGAGTTAGTTTCGTTTTTCTTTCCTGAGCTAGCACCGCTCCATTTGCAACTACAGACTCCAGACCAGTTTGAATGGATTCCTCTTGTGTTTCCTCACAACCAGGCCGAGTTTCGAGTTGCTGGGCGCCCTGCTTCTATTTTGTTTAATTATTTTAAATGTTTTAATTATTTTAAAATTACCATAACTCGGGGTCTCTTCAGGCGGATGTATTAATGTTCTCAGGAACGATTCTTCCCGCCGAGACATTCAATATGAGCTGAATTTCATCTTCGTCATGATCGACTTCTTTATTAGCATAAACTGTCATAAATTGAATTAAATCGTCCTCATCCATAGTTCACGAATCCCCAATATTTTTAGGAATTCGTGCTAGAGAACAAAAAATTGCGAAAAAAAAAAATCATTATTTTCGTGTACCGTGTTTTTAAAAATCGTGCAAAAAAAAAAGAGTTGGGTGTGTGTACGAGACTCCTAGTGGTATTATGAATGGTCTTCATTTTTCTTTTCTTGTTTTGAATTCTATTTTCCTTTAGTTATTACATTTGCAAATATATTTTACAAAATCTGAACATTTTATGAGGAATGAATGATCCCACTGCGTTATTGAGTGGTCCTAGTGCCACTGAGGATGTCAGGAGCTAATGCATTTCGAGGCCACGTGGTTGAGGTGTGGGAATTAAGATAGAGAGGTGACAACTCAGGTGTCAGACGCAGCACTTGACCGTAGTTCAAAATCCAGTAAGCAATCAGTCAATCCATTAAGCCTGAAAGAAGTGATCCAATAGCGACCAGACGATAAGATTATATAAAATCTTTACATTTCTTATTACAGAAAAAGACCCATCGGAATAATTATATTACCACGGAATTTAAATGGCGCACTTGTTCTTTAAATACAAGTACGCTTTAACTAATTCTTTTAGATTAAAAAAAAATTTGGGTTGTTAAATTAGAATTTAAGACAGTTTTCGGTAAAAGTACGAGAGCTTGAACTAAACGCGAAGCACATTTTCAGACAGAAAAAAAAATGCCTCAATTTCCATGGAAATTTGCAATATCATAACTCGTACCTCTGTTAATAATATAGTGTTTTTAAAAATTGCAAAATATTCCATGAATATTTTCTTTTTCGTTTTAATACGTGATGGCATAGCCCATTTAACATTACAGTATAGGAGAAACAAGTAATATAAAAAAATAGTTTTTAAGTCAATTCCTACTTAGATCAATAACGAAAAATTTTATTTTAGCTACTTTTTATTAAATAGTTACAATTAATATAAATATGTATATACATAGGACAGAATCACAACATTAAGTGGTAATTAGTTTTTTTTAATTATCATTAAAGTATCGTATTGTCCTTTTAATTTCAGTCCAACTGAATGCTTTAACACGTGAAAAAAAAACCTTTTCAAGTTTTGACACAAGTCGCCAAAATGGTCGCTAAGTCGCCGACGTGGCTGTATTTGTAATTCTTTAAATAATTGGTTTTAATTAATTAATTTTTATTAACTATAATTAAATTATTGTATTGTCATCTAAAATGATCCTGTACATAAAATTTCAGCTCAATTCAGCGCTTTAAAATGTATTTTATTAACGATTGAAAATTCCACCAAAATAAATAAATATAAATATACAAATATATAAATAAATAAATATATAGACAGTGCGAGCTAATAGTGTAGGAATTGAATAAAGCAAAGAACATTTATACCAGAAAAAATGAATCAACTCGGTTAAAAATGGGAAGTATAATAAAAAAAAATATTGCTCTTTAAAAGATATATATAGTGAAGCCGGAATATAATATTAATTTTTCGTTTCTCTTATATCTGAAAAAATGTTCCAAATTCGGGTCCTATTCTTTAACATTAAGCGAAAACAGCCATAAACTTGAGCAAAATTCCGATAGAAACTTTGTGGCCGAGGTAACCTAGTGGTCAAAGTAACGGACTCGTGACCAGCGTGTCGTGAGTTTGAGCCTAGTACCGTTCAAGACCCACCGTGTGGGGACCGATGTACGTTAAGTCTGTCGACTCTCAAACGTCCTCTCTTTGGTGTGGTGTGGATGTTAGGAGAGGGGGGTGCCAGATCAGGTGTCATCCTCGTCACATGACTATGGTTCCAAATGACGTCGCTCAAAGCCCTCGAGTAGCTGAAGTGTTCGACATTAATCTTCACTCACCCGATAGAAACTTTTCATTTTCTAAGCATCCTAGTTTTAGAAAGTAGTTAAAATAGTGAAGAATATCGGGTCAATAAAAACTTTCATTCACTTGATTTTGTTTCGTACATTCCCCCTTTTTTAAAATACGTCCAAATGGTTTGATTTATTACTAATATTCAAAACTCTGTCTTGAAGCGTGTTGTCACTGTATCTAATGATACAGCAAGCCTCGAAACGCTGATAGGAGGTTACAGTGCATTTTTTACTTGTTATGAAAGTGAGCGTAAAAGAAGAGAATCATAAAAGCATTTTTACTGAGGAAGTTATCTTCATTTTATTCCCCCTTAATCTAAATTACTGCAGCGTTACTTGACATTTTCCCCAAGGTTTCTTCCCGCCTTTCGAAAACTTATTTGTTCCTTAGTCAGAGTCTTATCTCCTGAGAGGATCCTTCAACATATTCTCTTATCAATTGCTTGCTTAACAATGGACTAGGATCTCCTATGAATGAGGCGCCCTTGAGTAGAACAATATAGTAGTATTGTGTAGTGGCTGGGGTAGCCAGGACTCGATTCATCTATAGAGTTGAATCCAGGTGTCACAAGACCTGCTGTGGAGAGGAGTTTCTGTCGAGGTTCAAAGCTCTTCATATGATTCAAAATTAGGAGCTTCAAAGTAGGACGTTAATAAAAAATCCATTGAAAGAATCCTTCCATTTGAAATTTCGCTAAAGAAGATCATCACTGAATAAATTCTCCAGACGAGATCCTCTCTTTTGTGGTGTTAGACATTTTTCTTCATTTGCCAGTCGATTCGGAAATAGGGCCACAAAAATGACATTTTCTCAAAGTTCTTTTCTAAATTTAGCAAATGTCGTCTTACAGTTTGTTCTGCTGATCCAAGTCTCCGAAGTACTTTTCCATGAAACTTGTAAATATTTTCAACAGTTTCAGAACGTTCCTTTAATAGAATTGTAGAGGTAGTATTGAGCCCCAATTTTGAGTAGGCCATGATATCCGTTCGTTCAGAATGGCGCTGGGTAAGATAATCCAGGAGAAAGTGTTTACTTCCTTAGCGTGCGCTGTTACGGTTGCATCTAAAAAGAAAACCGTGTCATTGGTTTTGTTGGTGAGGTTGAGCACCAAGGAAACAGAGGAATATTTTAACAGAGTTCATGGTGCATGTTGTTTTACTAATGTTCGTTGTCAAATGCTGGTTCGTGTTTTAACGAAAACGATGCGACTTTTGGACTGTAGATTTATTTCGAGATGGTGCTATTCGCACGGTGTTCCAAGAGGGAAGCTACTACAACAACTGACGCGGAGGGTTACATCAAAACATTGATGGAGGTGCTCAGTCGGCGGATGGCATTCGCGACAAAAAATAGATACAATTGCGGACTGAACAGTGCAGTAGACAATCTGAGCATGATATACCTGTAGGTATATTCCAAACGCACGGGAGACAGTCCACCCTCACGTCAACTGATTATACAGCCCTGTTCCAACTCCGTTAACTATTGTTTTTGGAGTTGACTCCTTGAGAATCGATTTTCATATAAAGCTTCCGGTATGGAAATATTATGAGAAGTGAAATTTGTGTACAAGTGTTAACAAAAATGCGTTATACGCAGTGTTCTGCGAATGCGCTGTTGGAAGAAAGCAGGTACTTGAGTTATTTAGCAGTAACTTAATCAGAAGGAGTGATTCATTTGTGTAGTTACTGGGCTTCGGATCCATAGGTTGCAAGTTTTGTTCAATAAGCAGATATTTAAAGAAAAAGTGATTGATATAAACTGTTATATTTAAAACGATAATAAATACTCTTTATTTTAAAATTTAGCCTTATATTTACACCAAAAATATTCATGAATAGTTGTTTTTTTAGGACATTTGATCTTTTTTTATTGGAGTTTAATCCTTAAGAATCGATTTTTATATAAAGCCCCCTATATGGAAATATTATGAGGAGGGAAATTTGTACATTCGTTAACAAGAAAGTGGCTGTCGGAAGGAAGGACTACTTTTTTGTCTTTTTTAAAATTACGATCATTCTTTTCTTATCGAAATCAGAGGAAAAATAATTACAGATCACTTATTTCGTCACGATATGCTATACATTTTTTAAAAAATAACGAAATTTTGCATTTTTTACGATTTTCCCTAAAATGAATCAATATTGATACGTTTTTATGAAAAGTTTTTCAATCGTTCTGTACGGATTTCTTACCATTGTAAGGTATCAAAATTCTGTACTAAAAGAGTTCATACTTTATTCGCTTATAATTTAAAATATAAAATGCCGAAAACCTTTTTTTGTGATTTTTAAAAAAATACTAAAAATTCTAACTAAACGTTTAATAACTTCGTTATTTATAGCAATAGCAACACGGAACTTTTTTCCCAAATGTCAAATGTTGTTATTCGTGTTTTGTTCAAAGACTGAAAAAATTGCTTAAAAATTATGGATTTGAAAAAGTTTTTGTGTTTTTCGTCTAATACCCTTTTCACAAAAATCATTTATGCAGGTTTTTTTTTTCCTTTTTTTTGTTTAAAAAGTACCGTTATTTGTTATCTATGTGGGAAATTTGGAAGGTATAGTTTAAAAACAAAGCCCCCACACAAAATAAAACTTTAAAATTTCAAACTGCGTTTCCTAGCGTAATTGGCTTCGAAAACCAGTTTTCGAGCCAAGCGATACCTCATACCTTAGCTCTTTTGTGTGTGTGTGATAAAGAAGTTGACACAATAACAACTGAAAATCACAAAATTTGTCGATATGCATTTAATACTGTTTTGGTGAGTTGAATAGCAAAGTAACGAATGGAAGATATATGTGCCATGAGGTGCTCCTTGCCTAATGTTAAACCCATTGTTGTCGTCACAGTTTATATTTATGTCAATCAGAATGTTATTGACATTATAGATTATATCCACGAGACATTATTAGAATATACAGAAGGTGGTTCTAAACTACTGGGGAAACAGTATCATGTACTTCCCTTCATACTTGTTGACGATTTCAATATTGATTTCGATAAAGATGAAGGATTGAGATTAGTACAATTTTTAAAATCAGAGCTTAATTTGGATTTTGTTTCTGGTAAAGCACTGGGGATGAGTAGGTATGATACAACCATTGATGCGATGTGTTCACGATTCGTAAATCACGTATCTACCGACGTTCACGTATCATACATTAGTTACCACAAGCCTCATATCACAGTGATTAATAATGGCGAGAGAATGTAATTAATACTCACAGTGATATTAATAGTGAAGTAAATCAACCTTCTTAACAATGTACTCATGTACTATGAGTAACATATATTTATGTAACATAATTGATGTCTATTATTTTATATATACAGTCGGACCTCTATCTAACGAAATTGCTAAATCCCGAAAAAAAGTTCGTTATATGGAAAAGGCGTTACATACAGGTTCATCTTTTAATTTTCTTTATAAAGAATACACACAAAAAAAATATAAAACTCATAAAGACTATATATTAAAAAAAAGTAATTACTCACACCTTTTTGTAAATTAGTATATATTTATTTTATATATCTTATTTATCAAAAAAAAAAGAAAAAAAGAAAGAGAAATTCCAAGGAAAGTTTCTTGTGATGCCTTTATATACTTTCTGAATAATTAAATCTTTATCTTTGATATGCTCAAGCACTTATGTTTTAACGTTTTCGAACCACAAGAAACAAAGTTACCAGTACGATTAATTAATGAACATTACTCAAGGACACGAGACAGCTTCGCTGAGGGTACAAGGGGGGATGTTTCTACTGAACTGGACAATGTGGGGGTTAAAGGTTGCACTTCTTGGATGAAACGCACAGAATTCTACTGTTTTCGGGGAGTTAAGCACCTAATAAAACTAGTTCAAGATTTACGACCAGCATAAAATGTGGTAAAAGAGAAAATAATTTGAAATGCCCAGAAATACTTCAAAAATAGAGAGAGAAAAAATTGAATCACACGCACACACACAAGAGAAAAAGTTCGTTTTGCATAGGGGGCTATTTTACGAAAAAAAATGTGAAATTTTTTGTCCAAAAAAAGTTCGCATATAAAAAAAATTCAAATGTAGGGTTCGTAATATGGAGGTTCGACTGTATATTATTTTACCGAATCAATATGAAAAATGTGAATAGAATAAAGAAAATACATGCATGACTTCAGTATTGTATGACATGCGTTTATTTACCCTGTTTGCCTACTATATAATCAAAGACAACCGTACTTAAGGCCGACGCCCATATTTTCAAAAACTACCTTTTTCCCCAAAAGAAGGATTGTTTGCAACTCGGTGACGTCAAAGCGATAAAGTTTGTAAAAGATAAAAAATCGTTACTATAGCAACGGGGTGTGGTTGCGTGATTGACAGATATAGTCGGTTTCAAAAAGCTGCCAACTGCGTAAAAAAACAAACTATTCAAAACCATAATCAACGGGGGGCAGTGTTGGTTGAATAGGGGGAAAAAAAAATTTGGTAAGTGCTGTCTTTTTAAAATTTCGCGGGGAAAAGGATGGCAACTTTTTTTTTAAATCCGTGCAAATATTTTGGGATATCCCAAAAAGAATGAACAAAAACGTTTACATTTTGAGTATCATAAACATTTCTAGGGTTAAGAAAAAGATGGAATTTAAAAGAGTTTTTTTACATCTCTCGCGTTCTTCCTCTAACAAATTCTATGTTCGGGGGACGATTAAAAGCAAAACTTTTCCCAAACCCCAAAACCAAGGGGGAAACGAAACATAGATAAAAAATAAGAAAACCCTTTTAAAAAAGAATAGAATTTTTTAAAGTGAGCAATATGGCAATTTAGAAAAGTTCATTTAAAAGAAGATAGAAGTGTTGATGGGCGGTTTTCCAGAATCAAGCCCCAACCTCGCCGTTTAAAACCCAAAAGGTCCATACCTTTGTAAAACCCTTTGGGGAAAAGATTTGAAATAGATTGGACGTTGAGTATTCAACCAAGGTAGGAAGATCATATTCTGAACGCTAGTATATTTATTGAGATTGAGATTGGGGATAAAACCATATTTATATTGATAAGTGATCTAATTGCGTGATCTGAGATTAAGACTACGTGTTTTGGTTTTTATTTTTACTTAATATTTTTTCAAAAACCCTAAAAACCCAATTAAATTCTTAATAAAAGTCATATTAAGAATTCAAAAATTTTCCCCTTCTTTTCGAGAATCCCACCCCCTCTAATTTACGCTGAAACCCCACGATATGATCGAAAAAAGATCGAACATATCTTTTGGGCCCGAATCGTTATAATTTTATATGACCGGGGTTAAAAGGTAATGCTAGCGGGTTTTTGGTATTTTACCAGATATGGGGTTTTTTCCCGGGCCCCGAGAGGGGAATAAATTTTCCCGAGGCCATAGACAATCAAAAAAAATTACTAGAAATTCCTATGATTTAGAAATGTGCTTATTTGAAAGGTCACCCCCGGGGGAAGGGCTCAAGATTGCTATCAAATTTTTTGGGATCAGTGTTAGTACAGGATACCGCCACGGATTTCACGCCCCAAAGGCAGAGAGCAAAGTTTTCCCCCGAAAACCCAAAAAGAAAAGGGGTTAGAAGGGGGTTTTTCGCACCCCAGCAGGGCAAAATCCAAGCCAAACAGATTTTGTTTACGATTTATTTTAAAATACATAAGAGTCTAGAACTAAGGATGTCCGAAGGGGATTTGGTTGATCACATTTTTTATTAGACTCGAACCACAAGTCCAGGACTATGGAAGCCCGGAACCCGCAGGACACGGTACAATTTTTTAGAAATATTAGCTAAATTTAAAGACAGGTATTCTTACAAATTAAAAAGGTTGGCAGAATAGAAATAATGTAAAAAGGGCGGAGTCAAAACGCGCATAGGATTTTCTAATTTTGATGATAATCCAAAAAACTGGAAAAAATTCTGGGGGTTGGGCGTAGACCAAATAATGGCAATATGATTCTAGACGTATTTAAAGAAAATAGCCGTCAAAGTAATAGGTGGTTCGTGTAGGAATATATTTCAGAATGATGATCAGAGATTCAACAAAAGGGGGATCCCAAACCCGAAAGATCAGTGATAATTTTAATAGACAAACCCAAGAAATGGGGGTTCAGGGGAAAATTTCAGTCGAGGATTTAAAGGATGAAAAGGGACGATTAAAGTTTTGAAAGTTAATGAAGTTCATAATCAAAAGGAATCGGAAAAGGGATATCCCAAATTGCTTTCTCCGATTTTATATCACCCGTGGAGTTTCCCCCAAGTTCCTATTTTTTTTAAAAAACATAATTTTGAAAGCACTATGGGACAAAGGGAGCAGAGAAATCATTTATATCGGAAGAAATATAAAAAAAATTTTTTTTTATAAAAAAGTAAAAATCGCAAGCTCAGGGGATCACAAAGCACGGGGAAAAGCGTAATCCCAAAAAATATAGGAATTGTAGAATTGATTATTCATATCCGCAAATTTTAAAAAACCTTGGTTTTTTTTCTTTGTGTTGAGGGATTTGGAATAAAATGTATTCTTGGTGTTGTTTTTTATGGGTTGGATCAAGGATTGTTTTGGATTTTTGATCGAAAATCGTTGAAGATTCCCGTTTCGCAGATGATAGAGTGGTTGAATCAGTTGAAGGGGGAAAATGCTGAAATAGATTTGTCTAAGACAAAATTGGAGGATAAAAAAAAACGGGAATTTTAAAAAAAATTTGTTTAGTAGTTTTAAGGTTATTCTCGGAAAAAACCAGGTTTTTACTCATGTATTATCCCCTTGAAATTGACACGCGAGATAACCACCGGGTATTTTCCCGGGCCCGACAGATATGACCGGCAAAAAAAAGGATAATTGTTTTTTATATACAAAAATGGTACGAGAAAAAACGATTTTTCCCAAATTCCAATCCCCTTTACGCGTCTTGGGTTGTGTTATGCAAAAAAAAATAATGGGTTCCCCCCCGGATAACCCCAAAGCATATGGGTTTTTGCGGTAACTATAGGAAACAAATTGATATAAAAGTATCCACGATACCCTTTACCGTTAAAAAAATGTTTTAAATAACGAACATGCCCTATACGACAATAATATCATCTCTTGATCTAAGAAGTGGGTATTTTCAAATGGCAGTAAACCCGTTTTTGTTAAACCGCATTCGTAGTAAAAGTGCCAGTTATGTTTTCCGGCGGATGCCTTTCCCTTTATTGGGGGCATTCCCAATTTTAAAAAAGGTAATTGACCTAATCCTGAAACCAGTGATGGGGGAATTTTTGGAAAGGTTCTATATGGACGATGTCTTTAAACCTTTCCCCATCATTCACCACCATGTTGAGCTTTTAAAGGGGAAAGTTTTTTCGTTGTTTCAAGATGCAGGATTGTGTGTGTGTGTGTGTGACATTAAAAAAAAGATAAATGAAAAATTTGGGGGGAGGGGTTGAGGTATTTTTTGGGTTAATTATTGAAGAAAGGAATCAAACAAAAAAGCAACGGATGGGGAAAAGTTCGAGCCATACTAGAGATGAAACCCACATGGAACTCAAACGAGGTGTCCCAAATTTTTTGGGAGTTCCCAGTGGCACCGGGAAAATTTTTTAAAAATTATGGGGGAACTTTGGGGCCCCCCGGGAATTCCCCCAAAAGAAAATTTAAAAAAATTAACCGGGACACTGGGGGCGCAGAAGGGATTCCCAAAGCCGGCGGGGACGTAAAAAAAGGCCCCCCGTTTTAAAATTTCCGGACTTTTAAAAGCCCCTTCGAATTATTTACAGATGCCAGTTCAATCGGTTTGGGGCAGTCCCGGAATCAGGGAAAAAAGACCAAATTATATTTGCTTCCCTACTCTGGGAAAAACGGAGAGGAAAATTTTCGGGAAAAAAGGGGAATGTCTGGCAGTAGTATGGGCGTTGAACAAATTCCGAACATATTTAGGGGCCGATGCCAATTAAAGTTATTACAGATCCCCTGCCTTAAACATCTAATGCATAAAAATTTTTTCGAGTAGGATGATCAGATGGGGAACCCAAAATTTGCGGAAAATTTTTTATAGAATTGGAACATAGACCTGGGAAATCAAAATGCGTTGGCGGATATTAACAAAAACCCTTTTTTAAAGTATAAAGAAAAAGTTAATTTTGCAATAATCAGAAATTTTGTAATTTTCTTCCGGGGGAAAAAGGGTTTAAAAACAAAAGCAAAAAAAATGACCCCGAATTTGGGGTTCATATTTTGAATTTCCAGGAAACCCGCAAGATAACTCTGTTAAAAAGGGCGATATGTAGAATGGGCCCAAAACTTCCGTCTAATTGAAGGATTTTTGTTTTATGCGAAACACAACCCGGGCGTTAGGTGGGAAAAGCGGGATACATTCCAAAAAGGTTTTAAAAAACAGCATTTTTAAAGGGGGAATTTCCCACAAACTAATCCGGGGACCCCCGGGGATTTAAAACTTATCATAAAATTTGGGACGTTTTTTTATTTCCCGTATATGGGAAAAATTTTTTGATCCCAAAATGCTCTACATGCCATATGTGCCGTTAATAATTATAAAAAAGCGTTTTCCAGCTGGTCGATTAAATCCGATTGTATCAAATTATCCAAAAAGAGAAAGTTTTTTTCGTTTGATTTGTTAGGCCCGTATCCCATATCGAGAGTGAGACGTAATCATTTTGTTTTAAATAAAACCGATCATTTTGGCCAAAAAGGGCTGAAATTTACCCTTGGGAAAGGGCCCCGGGTCGTTTTAATAAGGGGGATACTTTTTGAAAAAATTTTATATCGGGTTTTGGAGCTCGAATAAAATTAAGAGTGATAACGGTCCCCAATTTATATCCCAACTTTTTTAACATTTAAAATGAAGATTAGGCATAAAAGGGATGTGAAAGCTTTGCATATTGGCCCCCAAGCAAGTAGGAAAAGAAAGTAAACGCATCTGGGCAAGTGATTGCAAATTATTTTAAAAAGATTAACACATTTCTTGGGATCAACCTTTCGTGAAGGGTTTTCTTACGCTATTCGTACGGCAGTGAATGAAACGATGGGAAAAACCCCCCGGGGGTTATTTTTTCGTCGAAAGGAAAATTCCCCCTTTCAAAAAAAATTTGTAATGGCCTTGGAAGGGAACCGGGGTTTGCAATAAGTATTGGGAAATTTTTTCCCTGAAGCTAGACTAAGAACGAAAACTAAGCATGAAAGATGGGAAAGATATTATAATAGACGAAGACGGGGTGTACAAATTAAGTAGATGATTTTTTAAGAGACACACCCTTTGAGTTCAGCGTAAGAAAATTTTGTTCCAAATTTAAACAAAAATTTGAAGGTCCGTATAGAGTGTTAGAAGTAAGAAATAATAATAATAATATTGTAATATATGGAGGTCACGAAAAAGGTTAACCGTTAATGTTGATCAAGTAAGAATATATCGTCATAGGAAATGTGACGAGGTCGAGTTAGGAACTAGTCGCCCAGATAGTATTAGTTCACGTCGAGTAGTTCGGAAAACGAGAGTCAAAGATCAAATGAGTCGCAATTTGGGAAGAAAAGATCTGCGGTAAAGCGTGAGTTAGAGGAAAAATGGATAAATCTCAAGTCAAAACAATGTAAGAAAAACACGGATAGGGCCGATAAGCGCAGATCACTTATCAGATCGCTGCCTAGCTCCTTCTCTAATAAAACAAGAAATAAAAGAAAACGGCTAGATAAAGGAGTTAAAAGGTCGTATGGATCGGGGTTAAGTGGACCTCAGAGAAAGTTGCAGAAAAGTAGACCCAATAACATTAATAAAAGACCATTGTCATCCAGTAATATTTATATAAGTAGGAAGAAGAACAAGATGGAAACAACTGGATTTCAAGATAGAAGGAAGTATAACCTGCGCCTACGCCAGAAAAATTTTTAGGAGTCCCGATCGGCCAATGAAGCAACGGCAAGCCAAGCAAGGAATAGCCGACAAGGGGACTACAAGCCCTACATCAGGCAACATAAAGGATCACAGAGCAGCCGAGGAATGAGAAGAGGAACGAACAGTGATATCACCTTGTCCTTAGAGGTGATGGTGGGAGACAGAATATAAAAATCAGGTTGTATTGTTTCATTCTTATGTTCTTTCCAACAAGTGGTCGGAAGAATTATTACAAAGAATTAAGTCTCGGGCGGTGTTTAAAAGTTATAATCCAAGCAAAAGTTTACACTACAATGAGTGTATATTTTTGAACTTTTGACTTTTAAAGTTTTTTTCTCTCAAATGTTGGAGAAAACAACTGTAATTATGCATTTGTTTACTTCGATGTTTTTGACTTCGTGAGAGGGGACAACTTTTATTTGTTTTAATGATTTATTAAAAAATGTTTGTAATTGTATAATGTTTTATGTATATATATTTTGTTGTATTGTTCTGTATTAAAGGTATTTTGGTTCAGAAAACCCCATAGTCGGGGCCCCCAACCCATAATTTTAAATTCTGCACCTCATTGGGGGTTTGACAGGATGCGGGATGGAAATGAAAGTTTTTTTAATTTTATAAATGATATATAATGCAAAAAAATTGTGAAACCTACTGGTATTATGTAAATATAGTTTTTTGAAAAAGTGATTTAAAAGAGTTTTCATTTCAGGGTGACAGCCCCCTAAAAGGGAATTGTTCCATAGTAATATGTACCCTCAATTTGGGGAGCAGGGGAAAGGGGCCCCAAGCTCATAAATGAATATTTGTCCGGTGCAAAAGTTTGTGTCTGCGCACCCGGGAAAAAAATTACGAAAAGGGGTTTTTAAAGGGTTTTTTAGAACATCAAAGTAACGTTAAATATATAGTGTTAAGTACATGTGAAAAAAGTGAGAATATATCATGTTTAAAAAAAATTGTTAATGTTGGCCTAGTTAATGGGAAAAATTTATTGTGTATCTGTCACGGAGTTTAAATTTAAATTTAAGTTAAAAAATTAAATTTTAATTCTAAGATGAATAATAAAAATTACAGTTAAGTTAAATATTGAAAAAATATAGAAGTTAAAATGGGGTTTTCAAGGTTAAAATTTAAATAAAATTTTAGAAAGTGAGGAGATTTAGAAAAAAAAATTTTAGGCACGAAATTTTTATTAAGGGTACTGAAAACCCCTTTGGGAAAAAAATCACTTTTTCTTCTTGGGGGGGTTGTGACATCCTGGCGTTTTCTTCAAACATAACCCCCAGTTTTTTTGGCGGCCACGATTAAGGCAAAACTTTTCCAACTCAAATCCAAGAAGAAAAAACAAGCAAAATGCAAATAAGATAACCTTTAAAAAGGATAAAAAAGTTTAGTAAAATGGGAAAATTTGGGAAAAGCTTATTCGGAAGAGGTGGAAATTAAGGGGACGGCCTACCAAGGAACCGGGAGACCCCGCCAATCGTACAAGGTGCTTTACTATTGCAATCGACCCCAACCTTCTGAAGTTAATTGAACCGTTGAGTTTTCAAAAGGTAGGAGGATTATATCCGGAACGGAAATAATATTGAGATCGAGATTAGGCAGATATAAGATATTTATATTGATAAGGATCTAATTGGGGTCTGAGTTAATTAAATCGGCGTTTTTTTGGTTTATTATCATTAATATGTTTGTTCGATATCTAAGAAATTTGGGTTAAATTCTTAATAAAAGTCATTTTAAAGAAGTATAAATGTTTTCCCCTTGGGATAATCCCACACCTCAAATTTACCCCGGAAAACCCAAAAACTTTAAGCTATCGACAGATGGTTTGTAAATCAACCCCCGGATTTTTTTTCTTTTTTAAAAAAAAATTTTTTATATATTTCTTCCGATATAAATAATTTATCTGCTCCGGTGTTCCATAGCGTTTTCCCCAAAAATGTTTTATTTAATAAAATAGGAACGGGGGGAAGCCCACGGGGATATACATATCGGAAAAAAGCTTAATTGGTATATCCACTGCCGTTTCCCTTTTTTACTTATGAACTTCATTACCTTTCAAAACATTTCAATCATCCCCTTGTTTTCCTTTTCACGTCGACTGAAATTTTCCCCAAACCTTTTTTCCCGAGGCCCCTCTTTTAAAAAATTATCATTTCGATTTTTTCAAAATTGGTATCCCCTTTCTTTGTCTTTTGTTTATCATTCTGAAATCAAATTTCCTTCCCTTTTTGAACCCCCTTATTATTTTACTTCCATTCCCCAAAGTACCTCTAGAATCATTTTCTGCCATTTTTTTGGTTACCCCCAAACCCCTCAGAATTTCCCCAGTTTTTTGGATTATCATAAAAAATTGACACCCTATGCGGGGTTTTGACCCCTTTCTACATTATCACTATTCTGGAACCCCCTTTTTTTTAATTTGAAAGAATACCTCTTCAAATTTGGCTAATATTTCTAAGGGGTTGTACCGTGTTCTGCGGAACCGGATTTCCACATAGTCCGGGACTTGTGGTTCGACCTATCAAAAATTAAACCAAACCCTGTCTGCGACACCCCTATTTCCCAAATTTTTTAAGAAGTCGTGGGAAAAAACCAGTTGGTTTTTTGATTTTTTCCCCTGCGGGGACAAAAAAACCTTTTTTCTTTCTTTTTTTTGGTTGGGGGGAAAAGTTTTTCGCTAATTCTCCCTTTTGGCTGCGCGAAACCCGTGGCTGACCCCGCACAAACCCCTTTTGACCCAAATATTGAGTCCAATCTTGTGCGCTTCCCCTAAAAATGACCTTTCAAAAAGCACATGATGGTTCTGGAATTTTCATGTAACTTTTTTTGATTATCTATCCCTCTAAGAATTATTTTTAATCTCGCCCCCTTGAAAACAAAATTTCTGGAAAAAATCCCAAAACCCCCCATTACCCCCCCAGAGTCATATATAAAGAAAACGATTGGGGCGATTACGACATGGTCGTCCTTCGTTTGACCATGTGGGGGGTTTCGCGTAAGTTGAGGTGTAATTCTCGAAATGATAAGACATTTTAAAATTTTTTAATATGACTTTTAAAAAAATTTGACGGGGGTTACTTAGATATCGAAAAAACTTATATTAAGTGAGAAAAAAACCAAAAAACCGTGGGTCTTAATTAACAAAATGCCTTAAAATCACTTTATCATTTTAAAAATAGCCCGCCTAATCCCCAATCTCAATAATATTTTAAAGGTTCAGAATATAATAACTTCCTACCTTTTTTTAATACTCAACGCCCAATCTACTTTAATTATTTCCCCAAAATTTTGGTTGTACAATGGTTGTCCCTTTTTGGCGAGGTGGTGTCTTGGTTCTATGTGGGCCCTCTATCAACACTTCTAAACTTTTCCAACTGAACTTTTCTAAATTGCCATCGCGCCCCACTAAAAAATTCTATCCTTTTAAAAAGGGTTTTCTTTTTTTGCATCTTTTGCTTCGCTTCCCTTGGTTTGGGGTTTGGAAAAAATTTGCCAATAATCGTGGCCGCCCAAAAAACACAGAGGTTTGGGTTTGAGGGCAAAGGAAATGTCCCATCTATAATTTTAAAGCATGGCTGTTGATTTTGGTCCAATTAAAATTTAGTAAAAAATTTTTTGTATCAAAAGTTTTAAAAAAGGAAGGGAATTTTTTCCCCGCGCAAAAGGTTTCTTTTGTGAATTACGTTGGTAGGACTGATTACTTATATTAGGGCTTGTAAAATTTTTTCAAGGGAAAATAAGGGGGAAAAATAATTATTTAGATAAATTGGGTCTAAAAATTAAACCCCATCAGGTTTTTTAAATATTGCTGTGTGTTTGGTTTATTCTCACTTAAATATAAGTTTATCTAATTTATTGAAATTTAATTTATATTCTTAAAAAAATCATATGAAGAATTTTTAAAAATTTTCGATTCTTTTCCGAGAGTCCCACCTCTAATTTTACGCTAAAACCCAAAAATATGGGCACCATAGAACACCCTATCACTAACGGGAAGTACACTTCCTAAAAAACCGGTTACTTACCATTTGTATTTTTAAGTGTAAAAACCCCCTTAAGGTTTCTTGGTGTGCTGCCTCTCTGCTCTTTGCATCAAAATATGTCTAATTTCCCCTCAAATAAAGTCCTTAAAAAATTTTTAAAAAAAAAGTCTGTTTCTGATAAAACATGTCAAAATTATATATTGTTCTATTGATTCATATTATTACATCTGGTTTGGGGGAAAGCTTGGGAAAGAAATTTTTAACAATAACTTCAAAGGGCGCGATTGAGGGGGAAATTTATTACAAAAAAAACCCCATGAAGTGTATATATGAAAATTTGTTGTAATTTAAAGATGTTATATAAAATTTTGGAATTTGTAAAAAATAATGGTATTATGTGAAAATTTTTATTCCACATATGACTTAAGGGGGTTTTATTTCCCCGGGGGGCTTTGGGGATATGGTCGTTCTTTGGCAAAACCCTATCTGTGATTGTCAAAATTAAATTTGAGGTGTGGGGTTTCGAAATGAATCGACATTTTAAAAAATTTTAATATGACTTTATTAAGAATATAACCCCAAATTTCCCAATAAATTAGATAAAAATTTTATTAAAAGGGAAAAAACCAAACACACAGCGGTTTTAAAACCCGATCGCTAACCCGGATCCCTTTTTCAAATAATTATATTATCCACTTACTTTTTAAATTTTGGATAATATTACAAATTTAAAAATCAAAAATCCAAAAACCCACCTTTAAACCCAAAATAAGATTCTATCACGGTACGGAAACACCTAATTTCGCTTGCAATGGTATGCAACTTGTAACAATGGCTCGATATCTTGGTAACTTTACGATAGGCCGTCAATTCACACTCGTACCTCTTCCAAACATAACTTTCCCTAAATTGCCATCCTGCTTACTGAAACTTCTGTTCTTTTAAAAGCTATCTTATTTGCATTTCATAATCGCATTTCGCTTCTTGGATTTTGGTTGGAAAAGAGTTGCCATTAATCTTGGCCATCAAAGAACCCAGAGGTTATGTTAAAGAAGAGACGCATGAGTCCGTCACAAACAGAGCAGCCAAGAAATGAGAAGAGGACCATATATTTGTGGGTCAGCGTAAGTTAGAGGTGCGGGATTCTCGAAATGAAGAGACATTTTATAATTCTTAATATGATTTTATTAACAGTTTAACTTAAATTACTTATATATTGAACAAACTTATATTAAGTGAGAATAAACCAAAACACGTAGCCGTAACTAAAACAGATCGCGCAATTGGATCACTTATCTAAATAATTATATTATCCGCCTACTCAATCCTAATAATTTTCCGAATTCGGAAATAATCTTCCTACCTTGAATTTTCCGCAACGGTTCAATCACTTTCAGATAGGTTGCTGGGCCCCGGTCAATAGTATGCACCTTGTAGTAATAGCTAGATATCCGTGATTCCTTGGTAGGCCGTCAAATTACACTTCTACCTTTTCCTAACAGAACTTTCTCTAAATTGCCATCATGCTTACTAAAGCTTCTGTCCTTTTAAAGGCTATCTTATTTGCAACTATACTTTCATTTCACTTCTTGGATTTGGGTTGGAAAAGATTTGCCATTAATCTTGGCCGTGAAAGAACCCAAAGGTTATGTTACAGAAAAGACGCGTGAGCTCTTCACAGGCTGACCCTAATTTGTTGAAAAGAAGCAGATTTTTTTTAGGCAAAATTGCAAATCCGACAATATGGAAAAGACATGTTATACAGAAGAAGATTGTAATAGTTTTTAAGTAGCATTAAGTAGAATTAAGTTAGTTAAGGGTGTGATGGGCTCACGCGTCTTTTCTTTAACATAACCTCTGGGTTCTTTGACGGCCAAGATTAATGGCAACTCTTTACCAACCAAAATCCAAGAAGCAAAATGCGAATAAGAAATGAAAATAAGATAGCTTTAAAAAGAACAGAAGTTTCAGTAAAATGAATGGCAATTTGATGAATGTTATGTTTGGAGGAAATACAAGTGTGAGTTGACAGCCTATAGTAAAGTTACCTAGAAACCAAGCCATTACTACAAGGTGCATACCATTGCACACGCGCCTAGACGTTTCCATTTAAAGATTGAAGTTAAGTCTGAATTAAGGTAGGACTGATTATTTGATATTAAGACGTAATATTATTAGAAGTGAGAGTAGGCGGATAATATAATTATTTAGAGAAAGTGATCTAAATTACGTGATTCGATTTAACTATCTTTTTGTGTGTTGGTTTATTCTAGATTTTCACTAGTTAAATTTATCAAAATTGTAAGACGTTTAACCTTTAGAGGACGGCTGGTCGATAGTGCCACCAAAAGGACAGCTCCTTAAGGACGGCGCTGGTCGGAGTAGCGACCAGCTTTTCTTTTCCCCCTTTAACAGCATTGAACCGTGGTGTCTATTAGAATCCAGAAACGTCAATCACTTGACCGGTCTCTTTGTATTCAGAGGGTGGGGAAAGTGTTCTCTCTTCCCACCCTTTTCTAGAATTCTTTCCCTCTTATGCCAGTTCCTCACTTGCAGATTTAATCTTCACACAGTTATTTTTGTAAGGGTTTTTTGTTTCGCCTTTACTTATCCATCTCTAAAATCTATTTTATTATATTAATAAAAAATAATTTAATAATTTTTTTCAAAATTCCCCCCAAAATTAAAAATCGTTTTATTATATTACATTTTTTAAATCTTTCATTTTGTTTTCAATTAAAAAATTTTTTATTTTTTTTGATTTGCTTACATTCTTGCATACGAACTAAAAAAAAATTTGAAAAAATCATTACATAATCCCTTTTTTTTAAATATAAATTTGCTTATAAAAAAATAATTTTTATTTCCTTTTTGTAATGAAAAAATTCTATTACCCCCATTTTTTTGTTGTATAAAATTTCTAACCTAGAAAAAATTTTTTTTTTGTTTTTAAAAATGAAATTATTGGATTAATATTTTTGTAGTTAAACAATATTTAATTCTTGAAAAATTAAATTTTTTAAATTTTAAATATGTGTTCCTCTTTTTTTTTTTCAAATAATTATATATTTTAGTCCCTATTAAAATTTTATATTTTACATAAAATTTTTTTTTTTCACAGTTTATTAAAAAAAATTGTTAGAGTAACTTAAACTAAGGGTTTTTAAGGGGATTTTTATATTTACATACTAAAAGAATTTAATTACGTTTTTTATTAATGCATGGTTTTTTACTTTTACACGTATAGCTATGCATCTATCAGTTTTAAAAAATATTTTCGGGGTTTCCATTTTATTCTTTTTTTTATACATGTAAAACTGCTTAAAAAGTATATTTGTGGGGGAATTTTTAAAAGAAATTTTTTAAGCTTTTTATTTTTTGATAAAAAATTTCATAATTACCCAATGTATTGTTTTCCCGAAAAATATTTTTACTGTTATCTTACGTTATATTTAGTTTTAAAAACAAAAAATTTTTTGTATCGAAACACCCAAAAAAATTTTTAGCCCGTAAAAAAATAAAAAAAAACAAAAAAAGTTTTTTTGCAAAAAAAAATATTACAGAAATATTTGTTATAGTTTTTTAAAAAACTATCTATTCACAAACCTTCGAATTTATTTAAAAAAAGCAAAAACTAACTTCGACATTTTTTTTTTATGAAAACTGATGTATAAAAATTTTGAGTCTTGGGAAAAAAAAAGAAAAAACTATTAACCCCCGATTTTTTTTTCAAATTTATAAAAAAAAATATTCCCGAGTTCATCAGCAAAAGAAAAACCCCGGATTTATAAAAAAACTTAGAAATAAGAATAAAATTTTTTTGCTTTTTTTAAATATATTACGAGTATACTTAAAAAAGTTCTACAATGTTGGTTTCTTGTTTTTTTAAAAGCTTTAAAGGGTTTTTTTTTTTTTTTATAATATATATAAAAGTAAGTTTTATAATAAAAATTTTTACGAAAAATTTTGCAAAATCCCCAAAAATCTATCTGAAAAATAAATATAATCAAAAAGTAGTCTAACGATAGTTGTATTAAAGTAAGAAATTGTTCGTTTCTCTTTTTTTTTTTTTTTCTTTCGCCTATATTCGTGGGTCACGCTTTTTAAATTGTAAAAAAAAAAGAACGGGTGTTGGGGATGCGCTCTAAGTCTATTGAACGTTTGAAACTCTGAATACAGAATCAGAGGGTTTCCCTTTGAAAATGAGAAAGGGTTGGGAAAACCCTTTTATAGCGAAAAAGAATGCTTCCCCCCCTTGATTATAGTTAATTCTTCTTTTTTGGTCATTATTGACTATCATATGCCTCTTTTGGGGGAAAACGTAAAATGCCCATCTGCCTTCTTGTAAATTTTCCCAATTTTTTGCTTTAAAAGTCCCGGGAAAAATATTCTTCCTTCCCGTAAAAAATTTTGGGGGAAAGGGGGTTTTTCCCTTTTTCTGTTAAATTGTGGACATAGGATAAATAGAAATATGCCGCCCAAAAAGCCCCCCAAAAAGTCTCTTCTCTTTTGCGAATGTTATCAGAAGAATTAAAAAACCCGTTCGGAGAACTGATTTGTTTTTAAATTTTTTTAAGAAAGGAAAAAAAGGAAGTCACTTTTTAGGGGACTGTCCAAACAAAAAGAAAAAAAGGGGAAAAGGGGGTTGTTTTGAAACTAGTCTTTCTTCGTTTTGAAAAAAAGTCAAAAAAAAGAAAAAAAAAAAAATTATTTGTCACAGTTATCAAACTCGATTGGGGAGTCTGCGCATTGAAAAAAAAGGTTTTTAATTTTTTGAATGTTGATCAAAAGGTTGGGCCTTATGGGGAAATACTCCCTCTCTATCTTATGCCCAAAAACACACAAAAATCAGAGCAGTGATCTTTTGAGTTTAAGCATTATGCAATTTTTTTGAAATTTTTAAATAAGTGGGGTTATCCAAAGGGAAAAAATACAACTTTTTTTTTCCAAAAAATTTAAAAAAATTTAAAAACCCCCTATGTTGTCATTACTCTTAAAAAGAAACAATTCAGTATAAATAAGAATAATACAATCCTTTTATATAAAAAAAGTTTACCGAATACATGAAACTTTTGGCAAATTTAAAAAAGTTTTTTAGTCATAATATTTTGTCTTTGATACCAGCTTATTGTTTGCGTTTTACTACCAAATATTCTAAAATTCAAAAGCATTTTCCTTTTTTTAATGAAAAAAAATTTTTATTGTTGAAAAAACTATAAAATTTTTAAAATTTTTTATGCGTATTTAAAAAAATTTTTTTTTTAAAGGGAAAATGGTAGAATTGATAAATTATTAATATTTCATTTACATTTTAAAATTTGGAACAAAATAAAAAAAATGGACCTCGTAATTTAAATGACGATCAAAAAAGATGGAAACTTTATAGCCGAGCTAGAGAAAACCCTTTAATTTCCCACACCACGACAACGTAAGAATTTGACTTAATGCGTATCAGCTGGCAACTCGATGGGTTTTTAAATAAAAAAATGAAACGGGGCACAATGTTTAAAATATTTAATATGCACCAACGTTTATAGCCTTGGATATTCACATTTTATAGTATAATCGGCACCTACCTTCCGTTCATCTCATTTATTTTGCAGTAAATGTTTTTTTTCATAATTTTTTAGCATATATAGGAATTATATCAAAAAAAAAATATTATTTTTTAAATTTTGGGGAAAAAGCTTGTAAATAAAAATTTAAAAAAATATTCAAAATATTCTTTAAAATATTATAATTTTTTAAAGTATCAAAACGAATAGATTAAGGGATGAAAGTATTCTGCAAATATATTCTAAAAAAAAAAACTATTATAAAATCATTAACAGTGCAGTTTTAAAAAGGGGGGAATTGATTTTTTTACGGGGTCTATTGGAATACATATTTTGCAAAAAAACTTTCAACAACTTTTTTAAACAAAACACAAATTCCATAATTTTTTTTTCTTGATTGAAGCCGTTTGCATGTTTTTCTTTTAGTATTTTCATTTAAAAAAAATAGAGCTTCAAAAAAAACCAAACTATTTTAAAAAATAATTCTTTAATGATCTAAGAAAATCTAAATTTTACATTTTGACATAAAGCTCAACATTTTACTTTTCTTTTTTTTTATAATATTGATTATACATAATTATAATTAATTAAAAATTACGTTATTTATTTTTTTACTTATAATTTTTATTATTCTTTTTTAAACCCGCGTAAAAATTAAGTTTTTGTAACAAATTCCTGCATTTTAAAAGAATGAAAAATGAATTTATAATAATATACATATTTTAATGGATTTAGTGAAAATCAAAATATAAAATAGAAAAAATTTTTTCTGGAATAAAAATTTTAAAAAAATTTTTTTAAGGTTTTTTTGTATCTTTAATTAAAAAAAAAAATAAGCGCTTTTTTTTTTTTACCAATGCTTTATATTATCCCTTTTTTATATAATAATAAAATTTTTTTTGCTTTTTACTCCTTTAAAAAAATTTGAAGGAAAGAAATGTAAAGGGGGAAAAAAATTAAATTGGGGGATTCGTCTTTTTCCCCTTTCTTTTTTAAAAAAAAAAAAAATTTTTTCTTTCTTAGGGGTTTCTTGAACTGGGAAAACTTGGGAACTATTACACCGTATTCCCCAAGAAAACATGTTTCCCTAAAAAGGGAAATCTTCGTATTTAGGGACTTTCTAAGGCGCGGACATCCCATTTCACAGCAAGGGGGGCTAACAGGGTATTTTTTGCTTCTATTTGTCCGCCGGTTTTAGGAGCATCAATCAAATGACAAAAAGGGGAAATTAGGGGGCGAAAAGGGGGCCATCCTGTGGAAAATTTTCAACTGCAAACCCCGTCCCCAAAAAGGTTAAGTCCTTTTTTTTAAAAAGTCATATTAAAATTTAAAATTTAAAATTATAAAAACCCACCTCTCTCACGCTGCAAAAAATATGGCCCAAAAAAAGGGGGGCCAAACCCCCTTTTTTTTTGCCCCGGGGTAGGAAGCTCATGGGTTTTGGGTTTTTAAAGTGTGTTTTTCTGGGTCAAAGGGACCGACTTTTTGGAAATAGACAATCAAAAAAAAATACTTAAATTTCCCACATTTGCATGTGCTTTTTGAAGGTCATCTCCCCGGGTGGTATCGATATTCGGATCGGGGGTGTTGGTAGGATACCGCTGGATTTCCCACTAAAAGCAAATTATCAAAAGCATTTCCCATGGAATAAGAAAGATTTGAGCGGGTTTTTTTCCCTCTCAACAGGAAGGAATCAAAACGTTTTTTTTTACGTTTTTTAAAAAAAATTCCCGAAAAACTGGAACTAGGGATTTCACGGGTGGACTTGATAGTCATTTTTGTTAGACTCAAACCCCAAAAATTCAGGACTACAAGGAGGGAAATCAAAAAAAAACAAAAACGGAGATATTAGCTAAATTTGGAAGGTATTCTTGTTAAACTCGGTTCGCAAAAGTGATAATGTGAAAGACGGGGTCGGAAAATAGGATGAATTTTGGGGGTTTTGCAGAACGGGAAATTAAACCCGGGCTGAACAAAATAATGGCGAAATTTTTGGGGGTTAACTGGGAATGGCCGTCAAAATACAATGGTCGATGTAAAATTTTTCAAAAATGCCCCGCAGATTCAACGATAGGGGAACCAATTTAAAAAGGAAGATCGAAATGATGTTTTTGATGGGGACCAAAAAATAAGGGTTCGGTGAAATTTGCCCAAAATAGCATGCAAAGGGGACAATTGAATTTTTTGAAATTTAAAGGGTTCAAAGTAATAAAAAGAACTCAGCAGTGGATATACCGATTAAACTTTCTGCAATGTATATCTCAGTCTTCCATATGTTCTATTTTATTAAATAAAAAATTTTTTTGAAAGCATTATGGGACACTGGGCGGAGAAATCTTTTTATACGAAAATATGAAAAATATTTTTTTTTGGAAGTAAAAAATCACGTCTATGGTGATCACACCCGGGAGCAAAAATGTCAAAAAATAGGTTGTAGAATTGAATATTTGAATTAGGGGTTTGAAAAAGGTTTGTTTTTGTTGACAATTTGGAATACCCTTATTCTTGGGGCAACTAAGTGCATCAAAAAATTGTTTTGACTTTGATCGAAAATCGTTAAAAATTCCCCATTCGGAAATGATAATGGTTAAAACTTCAGGAAGAAAATGTAAATAATCTCCCAAGACAAAGTTGGAGGATAGAAAAAAAAAAAGTTACAAATTTGTTTTTGTAGTTTTTAGGGATTGTTCTCAGATATACCAGGTCTTACTCATGTTTTATACCATAAAAGGTGGGAATGTCCACCGGTTGTTTCCGGCCCAAAAGTAAAGATCGGTAAAAACGCGTCTCAATTTCATACAGAAAATGTTGCAAAAAAACCATATTTCCAAATTTAATCCCCCTACGCATACCTTTTTTATTTAAAAAAAAAATGGGGTTAAACCGGTAATCCGGAAACAAAAAGATTTTCGGTTGACTATAGGAAAAATTAGTTGTCACGAAGTATCCACCATCCCCAACGGTTAATAGATGATTTAATAACGAATATCCCCCATACGCCAATTTAAAACTTTTGATCTAAGTGGGGACTTCAAATTTAAACCCCCTGATATCGTTAAGACCGTTTGGGAAAAGTGGCACCTACGCATTTCGGCATATGCTTTTGGCTTTTGGGGGTGCTAATTTTCAAAAGCGACAGAAATTATATTGAAACTGGTGAAGGGGTTTGTGAATGTTTATATGGATGACGTGATAATCTCTCTCCATCGTTCAAACTGTCAGCATTTGGGAATTTTTAGGCTATTGCAAAATGCAGGATTGACCTTAAATAAAGGGAAAAATGGGAAGTTTGTGATGAATTAAGTATTTGGGGTTTATTATTAGTAAAGGAAGGGAAACAAAACGGTGAGACAAAAGGGGCCCTTTTATGAAAGAGCGTAATTAAAAGGTATCAAGTTCTTGGGTATTATGGTACGTGAAATTTATTAAATATGCTGATCTTTGTGAGCCTTTTTTAATTTAAACGAAAATTAAAAAAAAATTTTTCTGGTCCTTGGGCCAGAAGGCATTCGACCCGGGGGCCTAAACGATAGTTTAAAAATTTCCGGATTTCAAAAACCTTTCGGATTTACCCTGCAAAATTCGTGGTTGGGGTGGTTCAAAAACCAGAACAGAGACCGTTTATTTCTTCCCCCTCGAGCCCATGAGAGGAATTATACTAACGAAGAGAATGTTTAGCAGTAGTGTGGGGCGGAATAAATTCAGATCTATTTGGATATGCCGATTAATGTTTTTACTGATCCGCTCAACACGTTTCTCATGGGAAAAATTTGTCGGAGGATGATCAGATGGGCACTCAATAAAATTTTTATAGAATGGGAACATAACCTGAAACCAAAAAACGGTGGCGGTGATCAGAAATTGGTTGAAAATAATGGGAGAAAGTAAAAGGCAAAAAACGAGATTTAGCACGACGCGAGAACAGTTAAAAAGAGCAAAAAAATGAAAAAAAGGTCATATCTATAGGTATTTGGAAAACCGAAGATACTCCGTTAATGGACAAAATTGCGAATTTGGGGCCCGACTTCCGTCTAATTTGAAAGGGTTGTTGTTTTATTCGAAATACGCAACGTCGCTGGTGTGCGTG